>JAADWZ010000226.1:0-46916 GCA_023336445.1 Pythium dissimile | reverse complement strand
GAAAGAGAAAGAGAAAGAGAAAGAGAAAGAGAAAGAGAAAGAGAAAGAGAAAGAGAAAGAGAAAGTGAAAGAGAAAGAGAAAGAGAAAGAGAAAGAGAAAGAGAAAGAGAAAGAGGAGGAGGAGAAAGGCAAGCCCGCCAATCTGGAAGACGCCGCAACAAACGAACCATCTGCCGCCACGGGAGCCAGCGACGGGTCGGCCGAGACCACACCGGCCGAGCCAGTCAAGCGCAAGCGCGGGCGACGAAAACTGATCCACGACGAAGAAGAACGCAAGCTGCGGCGCAAAATTCAGTGCAAACTGAATCAGCGCCGGTATCGCGCGCGTCAGCGTGGCATGATCACGTCATTGTCACTGGACACGGAGAAGACCACCGACAACATCCAGGAGCTGGAGGCGTTCCACCGCTTCTTAGGTGAGTTTGACGAAGAGCGGGCGGCCGTGTCGACAGCACGGACGGCGATAATGGATCAGCGTCCTTCGATGGTCGTGAAACAGTTTACCGATTTGTTCCGCCACGGGTTTGCGCTCCATTCGGTTGAAGTGAGCGAGATTCAGGAAAAGTTTCTCCGGTTTGCGATGGATCCAGCTCTCCACTCGCAAGGGGCATCCGAGCGAGGTGTGGACGCACTCATTCTCCAGCTGAAGCGCTATTCCTCGTACCATGCAGTGTTCGAAATCCTAACCGAGTCAACTTTCGTCGTCGACGAGAAGCGACCCGGCCCGGCTTTCCAGCGGCAAGACGCTTCGCCGCCGATGGCTGCGGTCGTGCACATGTCGGGCAAACTGCGTCTACGTATATCGCGAGACACGGTCATGCTTCTGTATCCGCACATCATCGACGACGACGAACTCAATATGCGCGTGGTCGGTCAAGAGATCTATCCGACGTTTTCGATGGTCTTCTATTTCAACGATATCGCGAAAGTTGCGAAGTTTGAATTCGCGGTCGACTTTGCGTCGGCCTTCATGCAGCTCCTTCGTAGCGCTAAGCTCACGTCGCGGCTGCTGGAGCGAGCCATCATCACGACTTTCGGTGAGCTCGGCGTCGACCCACACGGCGCATTCGACTCGAATCCCGAAGGGAATAAGCAGCTCAGCCTCAAATTTATACTATTGTGACCAGACCGTGGCGTCAATTGGCAAGCGTCAGCAGATATTATTCTTTGTTTGGGAATAGATCCGCACGGAAAGCGGTGCTATACTGAGACTCCCTTTGCGAGCGAGCTGACGCGTGCGTTAGGATCTGAGTTTTTGTGTGGAAACGAATGCACGGCCCATGTGCGTGACATCAATTGGTACGACGGCATACATCTCCTGCGTGCAGTGCCAAGTACGAGTGCATCTACTCCTTCTTGAAGTAGCCCGCCGGCACAAACGGCATCTTAGCGATGGTGAGCTTCTGCGACTTGTTGCGCGCCTTCACGTGGAGCTCCGTACCGACCTTGGACACACCCTTGCTGACGTAGGCCATGCCGATCGCCTTCTTAAGTGTGGGGCTGAAGGTGCCGCTCGTCACTTCGCCGACCACTTCCTCCTTTTCGTTGAAGATCTGAGCTCCTTCACGCGCAGCGGCACCTTCCACCTCAAAGCCCACGCGCTTTTTAGTAGCGGTCTTATTCTTGAGCTGGTCCATGATGATGGCGTGACCCGGGAAACCGCCATCTTCACGGCGACGCTTGCCGATCGTCCACGCGAGCGTGGCCTCAATCGGAGTGATCTCGTCCGATATGTCGTGGCCGTGGAGGCACAGACCAGCCTCAAGGCGGAGACTGTCGCGCGCACCAAGACCGGCCTCAAGAACACGGTCGTCTTCAAGCAGCTTGCGCGCAAAGCTCTCAGCGTTCGCGCTGGGGACCGAGATTTCGAACCCGTCCTCGCCGGTGTAGCCGCAGCGGGTCAGAATGATGTCCACGCCCTCGACCGGGAGTGGCGTGTAAACGCCCGACATGAACGCAAGCTCCTTAAAGTCAACCTTCGGTGCGAGCTCAGCCATGATGTCCGCCGCGCCAGGGCCCTGGAGCGCGACCAGCGCGCGGTCCGTCAGCCGCTCGATCTTCGCGTCGCCATTGAACGCCGCGAGCTTTTTGTTCATGTGCTCCAGGTCAATGTCCTGGTTACCGGCGTTCACGACGACGTAGAGGTGGTCGTCATAGGCGGTGATGACGCAGTCGTCGATGATGCCGCCCTTGTCGTTGGTGATGAGCGACAGCTTGGCCTCGCCAGGCTGCAGCGCCTCCAAGTCCGCGACAACGATACTCTCGAGAAAGCGGACGCGGTCGGCGCCCCTGATGCGCAGCTGGCCCATGTGGGACACATCAAAGAGCGAGGCCTTGCCCGCCGTACGCGTGTGGTTGTGCGACTTGAGCACGCCGGCCGGGTACTGGACGGGCATGGCGTAGCCGGCGAAGTCGACCATCTGTACATGCAACCATACAGTCTATAGTATCAGTACTTGCTTGTTCGTGGCAAGCCTTTTGAACGATCACACCTTGCCACCGACGGAGACGTGGAAGTCGTACAGCGGCGTCTTCTTAAGCTACAGGGGAGCACGCGGGTAGGGTCATCAGCGTAAGATCCAGGTCGCAGAAACAGCGCGAGCATCGCTTGCGTACCGAGCCAACGTCGGAGGAGAAGCGCGCCTGCGTGGCGGCCGCAGCCAGCGGACGGAGCGCCTTGAAGAGACTCGCGTTGGGGTGGAGCACAGCGAGCATCGCGCGGTGAAGGGAGGGAGGGAGAGAGGGAAAGCTACGCGTGTTCGTCCACAACAAGCTCGCGGTCAAGTGAGCTGGTGGTGCTGCACATGTGGGCCGCAAATGCAGCGACCTTCGCGCAACCTCAGCGGTTCTTCAATCGATATCATTTGACAAAATAGGTCACACTAACGGGGTATAAAAATTGTTTTGAAGCACTATCATGGCTGAAGTTGCCGGGACAGGACTGTACTGCAAGGATATTCGATCCTGCCCGCCAATTGCACTGGACGCCCGACTCCTCGCGTCTCCGCGCCACTGTGAGCCAAACCCACTGAAATCCCCGTCCGTGAATTCAAGATATTGAGACGTTGTGCTCAGCCGCGAATATGGCGGTGGTGCTGGCACCGCCTTCGCTGCTACCAGGAACCCGAATCAAATTTCGATTTTGAGGGGACTCTTCGCGGTTTTACAGTGGTTTTCAGGTGTATCGTCTAAATATGGATAGAGTCTAGCTTTTGCGGAGGAAACAGAAACGGCGACGGCGGCGGCACGACCATTCTCAGTTCCCAGCGTCGCAAGACCTGGAGCAAGACCAGCACGGGGTACCGTTGGATATTCGATCGGCAGCGGCCAGCCCCAGCCAGTTCGCCGCGCCAATGTACGGCCGCGGGATCTCGTTCGTCTCGCAGCGGTGGTCCCACTCGTACCCTGCTCAGGGAGGTAGGGGGCAAGCGCGAGGCTCGCGCCCCGTGATCAAAGGACGACCCACCGCCGCCTCTGTCAGCCTCCAAGCTCAAGCCGCCGACGGGGGCACAGCGGTTCACAACGGGACGGAACAAGCAAGTCGACTCGCATCCGTCTATGCTCGGTGCAGGCGCTGGTATCGGACGAAACGACGCGCAATCTACTTGACTGTGCTGGTTGTGGAGCTCGTGTATATTTTCGCGACCATCCCACTTCGAATTGCTTTCTTCTTCGATCCGTTTCTCACGGGGAGCCACAAAGGCTGGACCAGCGCGCTGACGATCTTCACGACGCTCGACGTGCTCACCGAGATCACTAGCATCGCCAGCGTGCGCGAGATCTTCCATGCCAGGCGGCGAGCGCTCGCCGCGTTTGCGTTGGATGCGGGCACAGTCCACGTCAACCCGCGAAATCGACGCCATCAACGTGGGCGCCCAGCTGCTGGCGAAGCGCAGGAAGCCCAGCAGCACAAGAACAGCTCACTTGCCGTCGCATGGTCTCTCAACACGATCGTCCCGTCCGGAAAGCAAGAATTCAAGATCGAACGGCCGTTGCTGTTTGAATGCATTTCTATCATACCAATTGAGCTGCTCGCGATCGGCCTCGGGCCAAACTGGCTCCATCTGCTGCGTGTGCTCAAAGTGTTCCGACTCCACCGCGTCAACGGCTGCATGATGGAACTCAAGAAACTTCATGCGAGAAGGCCAATCGTTCAGCTACTGGACTTTACAGGGAACGCGCTCTTGTTCAAGCGCGTCCTGTTCGGCCTCGCGCTCTGCCATTGGATCGCTTGCTCGTACATGGCTCTGGCACACTGGGAGTGCGGGCTCTCGTTTCAGCTCTGCACGCGTGTGGATATCAACATTCACAAAATCTCGAATCCACAAAAGTTCACCTGTTGGGCGATTGAAGATCAGCTGGTCGGGGCTTCGCCTTTGCGCAAGTATGCAAGAGCAGCGTACTGGTCGTCGCGGACACTGATCACGCTCGGCTACTACGACGTTGCTCCGGTGACCGACCTTGAAACTGTGTTCGGGATTGTGGTGCAAATTCTCGGCGCAGTATTCAGCACGTCGTTGATCGCCACCTTCCTCTTCGTGTTCCGGTATCTAAGTGCGCGCAAACAAGCGTTCATGGCCCACGTTGACGAAGCCAAAGAGTACATGAAGATGTCTCGCATTCCCGACGATGTGAGCGAAGGTGTGATCGGCTTCTATCGCAACGTGTGGCAAGCGCACAACGGGCTGTCGCAAGATGAAGTGACCGCGCGACTCCCAGAGCATTTGCGCGTCGGAGTGCTCAAGGTACTTGTTGCCAAACGTATCCACGCTGTGGCGTTTCTGGCAAAGGAGAGCGAAGAGTTTATCAACACATTGGCGCTCAAGGTCGAACTCTGTGTATATTCACCGAAAGATTGGATCATCGAGAAGGTCCCCGATGGGATGTTCTTCGTTCTGCGCGGTACTGTCCTGCTTGAAAGTGTCGGTCAGGTCCAGCCGCGCCACGTCAAAGCCGGAGAACATTTTGCGGAGTTTGCTCTGCTGCTTCCCGGTAAAGCCGATGAACGAGCGAGGGCAGCGACGTACTGTGAAGTGTACAAGCTTTCGCACGCTTGGTTCAAGGAAACGTTGGAACTGTTCTACGGTCGGGTCGAGGCTCAAAACCAATTGGAGACCATGCGAGCGATGCTCAGCCGCCGTGACCAGCAACAGCAAAAGATGAAGCGTTTATTTGGGCGGTCGGTGCGTGATTTTCAGCGAAATGCGACAAACGAGGGCGGCCTCGGCCGTGAAGGACGAGCCAAAGTCTCTTGGTTCTTACCGGGATCTGTATTTCGCCGGCGGTGGGAGCACGTTCGCCTGTTGGCTCTGATTTTCGTTGCCTACGAGGTACCATTTTTCGTCGTTTTCGACACGGCCGTATTTCCGTTTTTAAAGACGCCCGTTCTCAACGTTCAGTCGATCACGTCCGTTGTGTTCGAGATCTTCTTCACGGTGGACTTTATGCTGCGAAGCCGCTTTTTCGCGTTTGTCGACTCTATGGCTATGATCCCCGTCACCGATCCAACTTACATCTATCAGCACTACAAGGACAACGGCATGTGGCTCGACTTGGTGTCGATCATTCCTGTCGCAACCATCCTCGAGTTTGTGTACGGAGCTCAGTGGATGCTCATTGTTCCCTTGTTTCGTCTCGTGCGAATGTTGCGCTTGCGTCACTTTGGGTCTTCAATCCAAGAGATTGCCCACGTGCGACGTCTTAGCTCGAAAGTGCAAACTGCGATCACTCTGGTCATCGCCGTTACGCTCACCATTCACATGACTGGGTGCTTGTGGTTCCTCATGGCTCGGCTAGGAATGTCAGAGCACGACTTCAACCCAGAAAGTGCGAGATTGATCACTCGCCCAGAGTGTCTTCGTCTTGCGACTCTCCACGGCAACTGCTCCTGGGCTTTATTTGACGCTTACGGCCAAGTTGGTCACGGATTCCCGATCAACACAATCACTCATGCTGCCAGTGCTGCAGCGAGTACTCCCTCTGCGCACCGATT
The DNA here is from genome assembly GCA_023336445.1 of Pythium dissimile. Lineage (NCBI taxonomy): Eukaryota > Oomycota > Peronosporomycetes > Pythiales > Pythiaceae > Pythium > Pythium dissimile. The sequence goes on along the minus strand of JAADWZ010000226.1, from coordinate 40,924 downwards.
GCTGTCTTCAGCATCCACTCACTTACCCTCTTCACCGACTTCGTCGTCAGATTCCTCGTCATACACAAGTAAATTCGCTTACTTGCGGTCGATTTACTGGTCGATTGTGGCGCTCACGACGATTGGCTATGGGGACATTGTCGCGTTTTCGACGGAAGAAAGCATCTTTGCGTGCTTCTGGGTGTTTTTTGGTGGGATCATCAACTACGCCGTCGTCGCGGCGATGTCGAATATCATATCCAACTTGACGGCAGCAAGTCGCCATCATATGGAGAAGATGAACTTGATGAACACGGTACTTGCGCACTACGCAATATCCGATGAGGTACGCCACCAGATCCGGAGATTCTACTACCAGCAGTACTACATTCAGCGAGTGGCATCAGAGGCCAAACTGCTCGCTCGTCTTCCACAGCAGCTACGTCATCGAATCTCGCTCACTCTGCATGCCGCTTCGATCAAGAAGCTCTCACTCTTTGTGGAGTTCGGGCACGAGAAGCTGTTGCATGACTTGACAGGTTTGTTCCGCCGTGCTGTCTACCAACGAGGTGACGCGTTGACCCAAGATAGCTCCATTTGCGATGAGATACTGGTCGTCGTGAGTGGACGAGGTAACGTATACTACAAACAAATACCAAACGCCGTGCCGGTTGGGGCGTTTGGTCCAGGCTCCTGCTGTGGAGTTTCGGAGATGATGTTGCGCGTCAAGAGCCCAACCTTTGCGATCGCAACCACCGTCGTCGAGGTCTCTGCTATATCGTACCAAGCGTTCAGCACTTCTATCGAGGGACGCTATCCTAGCGAAGTGGCTGCATTGACGGCGAAGGCACTAGAAGTTTTCGAAGTGGAGGCGCGAGCTTTGGACGCAATCGCTGGGAACATGCAAAACTACGACAGACTTCGCCGTTGTATCGACCGCTGCACCAGCATGTTCGCGGAAACTCAAGAGCTTACGTCGGCCCAGCAGCACCAAAAATCGCAGATCCGATTCTACTGGGATATACTCATCACGCTCGTCAACATGTACTTCGCCTTCCAGATAACATTCCGCATCCCGTTTCTTCAGACACTGAGTGGCAGTACCAAGTATGTGCTGGTGATTACGGATCTGCTCGGTGACTTCTTTCTCGCGACTGACGTCGTGCTCAAGTTGTACTACTTCGAGTGTGACGAAGGTCTGCGCAATATTCTGACGCGAACCGAAACAAACGCCAACTACGCACAGCACTATCTCAAGCAGGACTTGTGGAGTTTACTCCCTTTGTACTACTACGGCCACGACTTCTTCTTGATGAGCCTGCTTCGTATCCCGCGATTGATCCGCATCCGACAACTTCCAGAAGCGATCGACTCGTTGATTGTGCGCATCCAGCAACGCGTGACAGCAGTGGAAGACATCTCAGCGTACTTGGCGCCGTTCAAGCTCCTGCTGATCCTCTTGTTTGCTGCCCATACGGGAGCCTGCGTTTTCTACTGGATTTCGACGATGGATGCGAACTCAAAGTCGTGGATACATCATGATCACGTCGTCCACGAAGCTCACGGCAGTGTTACGGTGCTCTACCTGCGAGGATATTATTGGGCACTCACGACGCTCACGCTTGTTGGGTCGCGTGAGATCGTCCCACTGGATGTGCCTGGCACGTTGTTTGCGAGTGCGACTTGTCTCTGCTGCACATTCGTCGTCGGTCACATCATCGGGGAGTTGTCCGACATGATTCTTGAAATGGACAAGGCGAAAAAGGAGCTTCACGAGCGGGAATCGAGCTTTGAACAATTCGCCAAAGACCATGACTTGCCGACTTCAGTTCGCACCCGCGTGGTTCACTACCTCAAATTCCACCATCACCACAGCAAGGGCCTCGACATCTACGAAACGTTTCACGATCTCTCCAAAAACCTCCAGGTCTTGCTGATGATGGATCTTCATGGCAGCGCCCTGCGCAGCTTGTGCATTTCGCCGCTTCTATCAGACGGGCTGCTTCGAGGTCTCGCTGTTCGCTTGAAGTCGGAGCTCTACATTCCCGGAGACAACGTGATTGTGGAAGGTGATCCTGGCCACAAACTTTACATCTTGAAAAAGGGTAGTGCGATGGTGATGTGGAAATCTACTGGCACAGCCGTTGCGACTCTCGCAGAAGGCAGCGTCTTTGGCGAGGTTGCGTTCTTCTTGAAAGGAACGAAGCGAATTGCATCGGTCCAGGCAACGCTGTCTATTGAACTACTGGTGGTAGATCGTCGTGGCTGGAACACGTTGATGGCTTCGTGTGAAGAAGAAGAGCGCTTGTCTACTGAGAGAACATTGGTGAAATGGGTCAAGGACTGTCTGAAAGGCTACAGCATGATGACGGTTGAAATCGTCAAGGACCTCAAGAGTGCCGACTGCCTCGCGAGGTCTTCGAGTGGTTTGGATGGAGCGACAGCTGGTGATGGTGAAGAGCGTGCGCTCAGACTGCTGCTGGACCAGAGTAGCAACAAGATGTCGTTGAATAGTTGTGGAAGTGCACGAAGTGGCGTTCCATCTCGGCTTCGAGGGATCTTCAACCCACACAAAAATGCGCACAAGGTCTATGCGACGAATGCACTGATTCAATCTGATGACTCAAGCGGTGGAAGCTTTCTGGCGTCCAAGAAAAGCCGAGCTGTCGTCACACCTGCCAAAGCGCTTCTCCCTCAACGGCCATCGTTGCGTCTCCCCCTACCGCTGCTCAAGTCGTCGTTGTCGACGAAGAATGAGTCAATTCGACATTTTAACCCGCTTGCCAAGGATTTCAAAGACCTCTATTCTAAGCGGCAACTGCATGACATGGAGGATGAGTGCTGGCGAAGATACAAAGTGTCCATTTTTTTTACATCTGACACGATCGCCTCGGAAGATCTGGCGCTGTCAAAAGTGAACGGAAGTCGCACTGACAGCATGCTCGCGTCCTCGATTCTTGCGGCCAAAGCCGTTGTAGTCGACAGAAGCAGAAGAGTGTCGACTCTAATCGCGCGAAAAGATTCCCAAGCTCCCATCGCTGTACGGCGAGAGATACCTTCGGAGATCCAGCGCAGCTCGCTGAATTCATCCCGCCATGAGGGGGCGGCGACCGATGGCATGCGCTTTCTTGCCAACTACCAAACAGTACAATCATCGACTGCATTCCAAGCTGGTCGTCGAAAATCGCTCCAGATCCAGCAACAACGTCCCGGAACAAAAGGCCCACTCGAGCCGATGAGCGAGGCCGGGGATCTAACCGCTCGATGTGTCGTCCAGCGGCCTCGAATGCTAAAGCGGACTCAGTCACTGCCCATCTTCGATCGACACTTTGCAGATATCGTTCGCGAAGAGCTCATGGCATCAAACGTGAGGGATAATGCGAGTCAGTTCAACCTCGGCTTCGACACCATGCGACGCGCGCGCCAACCCGAGTCCTCCTACATGTTTAGGGTCTACAAATGGTGGCAAGGCGTGAAGAAAACTTGGACGGCTTCTCGTTTGGCGCAACTTATTTCACCCCAAGCAAGTAACAAGCGCTCACGTTCAAGACGTGGTCCGACGCAACGGTTCTCCACTCTGAACTTTCCCACAATGCGGCGGATCTCGACCGGCCAGAGCAGAGACAGCATTATGGCAGCTCTTCCGGCACAAGACGAAAGCGAGATATTTTCCAACTTGCTCTCTCGATGGTATCGCATTTGGAAGTGCTTTGTTGTTCTCATCGCAGTGCTGTATGCAATCTCGCTCCCTTACTTCGTTGCCTTCGGTTCACGAACTCGAACTGAAGTGGCGACCAGCGGCCTGAGGCACTGGATCGTGTTTGCCTGTCTGATGGATTTGTTCTGCCTCGTGGATTTGGTGCTCAAGTACACGACCTTCCAGAGCGTGATGGAGATAAACAACGAGACACATCATGAGGCCACACCACGTGCATCGTCGCATACGAAGAAGAAACGCCTTTGCGTTTCCGGCTACTTCATCCTTGACGTGTTCGCTGCGCTACCCTTCGACTGGTTGCTCTTCCTGCCGCCTTTCCACGCCCTCACTCACACGATGTGGTACTACCTCGCCGTTTTCCAGATGAACAAGATCTTTCGCATCTATCAAGCCAAAGCGGCAAGCGAGCGGCTTGCCCAGTTCATGGCCTACGATCTAAACTTGCCAGTTCACGACCGAACGCTTCGCTTTCTACGGTCAATCGGCGCTTACCTCCTCGCTGGCCACTGGATCGCTTGCTTTTGGTACCGCGTAAGTCTCCACGCGTACGAACACTCGCCCACGTCGTGGCTGTCCACCGCCCACATGCTCGCCATGGATGAGTTTACGACGCTCGCAGACATTCCCGAGCTTCGTCGCTACCTGCGCTCGGCCCACTTTGCCGCGGGCTCCATCACGACAGTGTTCTACGGCGACATCGCGTCGAGCAACGTGTTGGAGACCGTCGCGGAAATCGGAGTGATCTTGCTCAGTATTTTCGTGTTCGGCATGGTCGTCGGTGCCCACGGCGAGCACTTGGAGTCCAAGTACAAGCACCGCATGCAGTTCGAGCAGAACCTCACCGAGCTGTACTACTATCTGAAGAACAACGAGGTGCCGCCACCCGTGCGCCACCGACTCAAGACCTACTACATGAACACGTGGCTGCGGTTCCACGGCCATGACGATTTCGAAGGCGTCGAGGGGCTCTCGACGCTGCTGGTGGAAGACATTGCGCAGTTTACGCTGCGCAGCTTCGCCGCAAAAGTGTCCATTCTCAAGACTTGCGACGAGTGCTTTTTGCGCGCGCTGCTCGCGTGCTTGAAGAACGTAATTTGCTCGCCCAACGAGCCGGTCGTGCGCAAGGGCGACGTGGACCGCAGCATGTACTTCATCGCGCGTGGCAAGGTCATCGTCGAGGGCAAAGGTTTCCAGCTGGTCAAAGAAGAGGGCGATTTCTTCGGCGAGCTGTCGCTTCTGTACGGAATCCCTCGCTCGGCGACGTGTTCGTCGCTGGGCACCTCGCTGCTCTACGTGCTGGAATGGCGCGCGTACGAAGCGCTGCTCCAGGACTATCCCGAGTACCGGCAAGTGAACCGGCGCGAGTGGGTGGTCGTGAGCACCGTGCTGCAGTCGGGCGAGTCGCGGTTCCGCTCGATCATCGACATCGTCTCGCACATGGACACCACGAGCTGGATCCAGGTCGACAGCATCATCAAGAAGGCCAAGAGCTTGAAGTGAGTGAGGGAATGATGACTACTGTCGTCAATCAACTGAGATAACGCTATTCATTGTCAACTTGATCCAGACTCATGTGGACATGCGTTCATATGGACCTGTTGACAACAAATTAACTTATCTGAAACTCGATTGTGAACTTAGATGAGACTTCAGTGGCTGGCCGCCAATCACTAAACCAACCAAAATGGAGGCCAAGGTGAGCTTCCACGTGCGGCGCTTCCTGCGCGAGTGCGAAGACCGCGGCGTGAAACCCGGCGAGGAGACCGTGGTGACGCATCTGCGTGAGACGTACAGCGAGTACCAGCGCAAGCCGCAGAACATTCTGAAGAAGATCGTCGGCAAAGTACTCAAGAAGGCGACCAACGGAACCGTTCCCACCGCCGCCAAGCGCGCGCGCGACGAAGCAGACGACGCCGACGAGCGCGCGGCCGTTGAGCTGGAGGCACTGAGCCAGGTGGCCGCGGCGTCCTCCAACTCGCTCAACAACGCGATCCGCAAGAACTATGCTGCCGTCCAGACCGCCAGCGCCAACGCCAACGTCAACGCCAACGCCAACGCCGACGGCGACGGCAGCAACAACAAGCCAACGAAAAAGGCCAAGGTGCGCCAACGCGCCGACGGCAAGGCGTCGTCTCGTGGCAGCGCCGACGGTGTCGATGAGCTGAGCGGCGGCGGCGATGCGACAGGCTTCATCGTGTCGCGGCCGACGACGCGCTACTCGGACTTTGGCGGCGTGAACGCCATCCTCCAGGAGGTCAAAGAGCTCATCGAGTACCCGCTCACGCATCCAGAGGTGTATCTCCACTTGGGCGTGGAGCCACCGCGCGGTATCTTGCTCCACGGGCCGCCCGGCACCGGCAAGACGATGCTGGCGAACGCGATAGCGGGCGAGTCGGGTGCGTGCTTTCTGCGCATCTCTGCGCCGGAGATCGTGTCGGGCATGTCGGGCGAGTCGGAGCAGAAGCTGCGCGAGCTGTTTGACGAGGCGATCGCCAACGCGCCGTCCATCATCTTCATCGACGAGATCGACGCCATCACGCCCAAGCGCGAGACCTCAGCGCGCGGCATGGAGAAGCGCATCGTCGCGCAGCTGCTCACGTCCACCGACTCGCTCAGTCTCGAGAACACGGGCGGCAAGCCCGTGCTCATTATCGGCGCCACCAACCGGCCGGACGCGCTCGACTCGGCGCTGCGTCGCGCCGGCCGCTTTGACCGCGAGATCTGTCTCGGCATCCCGGACGAAGAGGCGCGCGAGCGCATCCTCTGCGTGCTCTCGGCCAAGATGAAGCTCGCGGGCGATTTCGACTTCAAGCTCATTGCGCGCAAGACGCCCGGCTTCGTGGGCGCTGACCTGGTCTCGCTCACCAAGGAGGCCGCGGTAATCGCGGTCAACCGCATCTTCTCGACCATGTTGGTGCAGCAGAAGATCGACGACAGCGCACTCGAGCGCGCGAGCAAAGCGACTATCACCCAAGATGGAGATGATACCTCAATGACGTCCGTTGAGCCGGAGGTGGAGGCAGAGACGCCATCGGCCGAGTCAACGGCGGCGGCGGCCGCCGATTCGATCCGCTCCAAGGCCACGCCGTTCACTGCCAAGCAGCTGGAACCACTGAGCATCACGATGGACGATTTCCTGCAGGCGATCACCAAGGTGCAGCCGAGCTCCAAGCGCGAGGGCTTCGCGACTATCCCGGACGTGTCCTGGAGCGACATTGGCGCGCTCGCGTCCGTGCGTGAAGAGCTCGTGCTGTCGATTCTCCAGCCGATCCAGCACCCGGAGCGATTTGCCGCGCTCGGACTCAAGATGCCGGCGGGTGTGCTGCTCTACGGCCCACCCGGGTGTGGCAAGACGCTGCTGGCCAAAGCCATCGCGAACGAGAGCGGCGCCAACTTTATCAGCATCAAAGGCCCCGAGCTGCTGGACAAGTACGTGGGCGAGTCGGAGCGCGCGGTGCGCCAGGTCTTCCAGCGTGCGCGCGCGTCGTCGCCCTGCGTCGTGTTCTTTGACGAGCTGGACGCGCTCGCACCGCGCCGCTCCAACGGCGGCGGTGACTCGGGTAACGGCGTCACCGAGCGTGTGGTAAACCAGCTGCTGACCGAGATGGACGGGCTGGACTCGCGCCGCAATGTGTTCGTGATCGCCGCGACCAACCGCCCGGACATCATTGACCCAGCCATGCTGCGTCCCGGTCGCCTCGACAAGCTGCTTTACGTGCCGCTGCCCATCGCGAGCGACCGCGTGTCGATCCTGACGACCGTCACCAAGCAGTCGCGTCTCGACTCGGACGTGGACCTGATGCTGATCGCCATGGACGCTCGCTGTGACGGCTTCAGCGGCGCCGACTTGTCGGCGCTCGCGCGCGAGGCCGGCATCGCGGCGCTGCGAGAACTCGGTGACCTGACGGACGCGATGGCCGCGGACCTCACGATCAAGCAGCGGCACTTTGTCCAGGCGTTCGCGACGGTCTTCCCGTCGGTCTCGCGCGCCGACCAGCGGCTGTTTGAGAAGATGAAGAAGAACCTGCGAAAGTCGCGGCCCGTACTGCAGCAGCAGCAGCCGCAAGAGCTGAAGCCAGATGAGCCGCCGGTGGGAGGAGAAGGCGACCAAGAGCCGAGCGCCATGGAGGTGGCATAGAGGAAGTGGCGCGCGCCTAGGCTTCGTATCTTATATTCTAAATAGACGTGCATCTACCTGTGACGGGCGACCCTTTCGCGCGTCGGGCCACTTTTTCCCTCCAAGCTACGTCACCTCGTCGAGCCTCGTCGAGCTCTCCAGCCGCGGCGTGAACTCGCGCACCATGTCGGCTCGGAGTGAGCTGCGCCTGCGCCGCTGCTTGCTGCTCAGTGTTGACGACTGCGGGTGGCTGTAGGCGCCGTCGTCGGACCCGCTGCCTTCATCCAGCTCTACGGAACCATCGCCTCGCGCCGTCTCCAGCCCCATGGCGCGCTTGAGCAGCTTGCGCGCGCCCGCTTTGGCGCGGTGGATGATGTGCTTGGCCTGCAGCGAGTCGACGTCGCCGAACTGCGCGAGCAGTTCCAGCGCCGACTTGAACACGAACGACCGCCCCACCTCCCCGTCCAGGATCGCCGACGCGCTGATGGCACTGCTGTTGCCAGCGCCAGGGGCGACAGGCGCGGTACGGCCGCTCGAGCCGGCGAGCAGCGTCTTGACGGCGGCGCTGAGCGACTGCGCGTGGAGCAGAGTCGTGAGCGGCGATGGCGGCGGCTCGGTCGTGGTCCACGCGGCGCGATTCTGGGCGCTGTACTCGGGGAACTCGAGCAGCAGCTCCTCGTACGGCTGTTCGTCGAGCCGGTAGAGCTCGGCCACGGTGAGCGCGATGCACGTCTCGCAGCGTGGGATGCCGTAGAGCAGCGCGAGCTCGCCGAAAAAGTCGCCGGTCTCTTTCGTGGTCTCGCTCTTGGCGTGCTTCACGAGAATACGCCCTTCCGAGATGATGTACATGGACCGGTCGACGTCGCCGCGGATCACAACCTCTTCGTTCTCGCTGCAAACGACGTACTGGAGCTTGACCAGCAGCGCGCGTAGAAAGTGCACGTCGAGTGAGCGGAAGATGGATACCTTCCAGGCGAAGCGGTGCAGCGTGGCGAAGACCACGTCCTCGTGGAGCGCGGGCGAGATGCCGACGACGGCTGCGAACTCGCCCTCGCCCTTGCGGCGCCGCCAGATCGACGCGTAGTACTGCTTGATCTGCTTCTTGAGCTGCTTGGGCACGTTGTTCTGGAGGAGATAGTGCTGCAGCTCGGCCAGATTTTGCTCAAACAGCGCCTCGCGCCGCGAGTGGGCCTCGAGCAGCTCGCCGTGGGCGCCCACGAGCACGCCGTAGATGTAGATGCTCCATAGGATGAACGACATCTCCACCAGCAGCTCGAGCAGGTTGAACGATCCGATGTCACCGTACCAGAGCGTCGTGATTGAGTTGAACGAAAAGTGCATCGACCGCAAGAACTTGCGGCTCAGCGAGACGCTGCTCAAGTCGAACGACGGCGAACCGTGAGCGGAAGAGGACGAGAGCTGTCGGTGGCCGCCCGCTGCTGCGCTCGTGGGGGGGGGAGAGCTGGAAGCTGCCGCATCCACGGCGAACGTGAGCATGCCCGGGAACGCCAACCACGAGGCCGGAAAGAGCTCAGCCGCCTTCTCGCTCACAGCGAACCACATGACCGCCATCCAGTGACCCATGAGCACGAACGATCCGAGCGAGCGCACGAACTTGAGATGCGCCTCGGAGATGGGGAGCTTGAGGTCGTAGAGCGCAAACTGGGTCACGCTCTCGCACAGCGCGGGCGTGTGGCGCGTCAGCAGCACCTTGTTGAGCCGCCAAAAGCTGAGCCGCAGCCACTTGTCGCTGTACGGAAGATGGTTCCAGTGCCCGACGCCGTCCACCGCCAGTGCCGCGAGCTCGAGCGGCAGCACGGCGATCACGTCCAACGCGAAGCCGTCGTAGTGCGGCGGCATCGAGCCAGAGAGCGACGCGAGCAGGCGCGCCATGCGGCTCTGGTGGGGGTGGTTGTGGTTGTGGTGGCCGGAGCGCGCGTGCTCGAGCTGTGAGCGCGACCGCCGCAGCCGCACACCCACATCGGCGACGCAGAGCGCGTCCATCGCGTACTCGGCCGCCGACCAGAACTTGAGCGCGTGGAGCAGCTGCAGATCGTGGCGGAAGCACACTTTGAGCGGCGTGATCAGCGCGTGGTAGAGCGCGATCAGCAGCAGAAGCAGGTCCCAGGCTTTGCTGCACTGGCGCACCAGCGCGCGGAAGCCCTCGTCCTTGGCGTCCGTCGTGGCCTCGCTCTCGCTCTCACCGTGTATCTTGGTCGGCGAGTGGCTCGTGCTGCTGTACTTGCTACCGAGTGCGCGGGGCCGCAGTAGCTGGAGCGTGGATATGAGCATCGACCAGCCGTTGCCTTTGTTTGCTCCTCCAGACGCAGGTCGCTGGATTCTGTCCGTCTCTGGCGAGTCGCGCGTCGAGTCGGAGGATGCCGCTGTGCCCGAGCGCCAGCGGTCGAAGCGGCAGTACACCTGGTAGAGCGTCGAGAGTTTGGAGCGGCGGCTGCGCTGGAGGATGTCGAACGTGATGCCGACGTTAGCCGCCAGCTGGCTCTCCATAGCGACCACGCCATTGTCGCCGTGTCGCGAGCTGATGGCGCGCTCCTCATGCTGCTTGACGCCGGCGAAGTAGCGTCGGTCGAAGTGCGGCAGCGAGTGGCACCGATTCAGGCGGCGCAGCATCGCTCCGCGTTCGGTGCGCTCGCTCGAGAACGCGGGTCTCGGGTCGGCTAGCACGGCCCGCGTGAGCAGGAATCGGCCCTGCTGCTGCGATTCGATGCGCTTGCTGGGCAGCTCCGTTGGCTGCGGCGCTGCGTGCGTCGTGGTGAAGAGTCGCTCGTGCACATGCTGCTGCTGGTGAGCGTCCGTCCGGACGGCGAGTCCGTGCTTGAGCCCGACGTGGTCGTCTGTGTGAGCCGGGCGGAGCCGCTGGCTCGTCGGAATCGACGGCGCCTTGAGCGCACTGAGCGTCTGCCGCTGGCCCGTGAGCATGAGCAGCGAGCTGCGGTGGGGCGCTGGTGCCGTCGCGTTTGTCGTCACTGGGTTCCTCGTCTTGGCTGGGGCTGTGATCGTGCTCTGGCGCTGCGTGAGCTCCTCCATGAGCTCGCTCACCGCGTGCTGGAGCGTCGCCATGTACCTGAAGCGGCGCCAGCTCTCGTTCTCGAGGATGCGCATGTGGTGGTCGTCCAGATGCGGCGCGACGTGCTTGTTGACCGGGTTCACGTCCACATAGAACTGGTTGAACGTGAGGTCCACGGTCTTGAGACTCTTCTTGCGGTGCGCGCTCCCCGTCGGCGTCACGTGCTCGCGCGGCTGGCGCGAGCGGAGCGCGTCCCAGTTTGTGGACCGCGTCGTGTTCCCTCCGCCTCCTGGTCCGCCTGGTCCGCCTGGTCCGCCGCTGTGGCTGTGGCGCACGAGCATGTGCTCGAGTCGTCTGGCGTGCTTCTCGGCCCGCGCGAGCAAGTACTTGGCCTTTTTCTCGAGCACTTGCCGCTCGGGCGTGAGGAAGGATGATCGCCTCTTGAGCGAGCGCTTCAGCGCGTCCGCCGCTTTGGCGCTGGGCGACGCCATCATGCCGTTGAGGTTCGCCAGGATGCGGCGCTGCATGAGCTCGCGGTTGATGCGCTTGGCCACCGTGAGCGCGCTCTCTTGGTAGCTCAGCAGCCGCGCGCGGACCCAGCCGAGGATCGCGTGGAGCGCGTACTGCTGCACGCTACTGCTGCCATCGTCGCCGCCACCGCTCCAGAGCTCGCTCCACGCGTGCTTGGAGATGTGGAGCACTTCGCACGACGTGGTGGCTTTGACAGTCGCGAGGCGGCGCTGCGCCGGCAGGAAGAAGCCGATCTCGCCGAACAAGCAGCCTTCCATGAGCAGCGCCACGCTGCTGGCCGACTCGGACCAGAGCACCGCCGCGATCCCCGTGCGCATGACGCAGAGCCGCGTGCCGAACGTGTGCTCCGCGACGATGTCGTCGCCCGGGATAAAGAGCTCGGTCTGGAGCCGCAGCGCGAGGTTGTTGACCTGCGCCTTGGAAAGGAACTGGCTGATGGGTAGCTTGGCGATTGTGGCGCCGTAGATCTCGTGCAGCAGCTTGAGCTTGAGGTTGGCCGACAGATCGTGGACCGTCTCGCTGAGCTCGCTGCCTTCTGCGTGCTCAAATTGGGCCTTGAGAAAGAACCCTACGCGGCTCTGTAGCGTCTCCGAGAGCCCGTGCGTCTTGGCGAAGCGCTCGAACGAGTCGACGCGCTCTTTGTACTTTTTGGCTTGCTTGTCCATGTCGAGAATTAGTTCGGACAGCTCGCCCAAGATGAAGCCCATGATGAACGTGGTGCCGAGGCAGGTCGCGGTGGCCCACAGCGTGCCGAGGATGTCGCGCGACACGATCTCGCGCGAGCCCACAAGCGTGAGCGAGGTCAGCGCCCAGTAGAAGCAGCGCACGTACAGCGCCATGAGCGAGTGGTTGTAGTAGTGGAGGATGTGGTCGTGGGTCAGCCAGCAGTGGCTCGGGTCGTCGCGGCACTCATGGTCCGAGATGAGGAAGAACACGCATGCGGCGTAGTGGACTCCCAGCAGCAAGAAGAAGAGCAGCTTGAGCGGCCCGAGATACTCGGAGATGTTCTTGGACGCGAACGTCTGCTGGATGAGGATGATGGTCTCGTCGATGAACGCCCAGAGGTCCAAACAGCGCAGCAGCCGCGGCAGCCGGCACAGTGCCGACGCGAGCGGCGCCGCCTCGCTCATGTAGTAGAGCGGCAGCGACGCGAGCAGATCGCGCTTGAACCGGTGGCTCGTGCGGTACGCGGCGTTGGTCTCGGCGCGTGTGACCAGGTTGTCGAGCCCGACCTCATCGCAGTCGAAGTAGAACAGCTTGAGGTAAATGTCGGCGGCGTAGTAGGCGTCGCATAGTAGGTCGACGATGGCGAACGAGCGGAAGTCAGCGACGCTCGCGTGGATGTGCGCGTGGAACGCGATGCGAAACACGATCTTGAACGCGTTGTAGATGTTCCAGAGCGTGAGTCCGAGGTTCCACACGCCCTGCAAGCTGGACCGCATAGCGTCCGCATCGCGTCGGCCGGACAAAGACGACGACGACCACCAGCCGCTCCAGCTCCAGCTCGCATGGTGGTGGACCGCGCTGCTGCTTGCCACTAGCTGGTCTTTCTGGTAGAAGAGACTGGGCGTCGAGAGCGCGTGCGGCTTGAGCTTGGGTCGCGTCGTGAGGTTGCTGGCGATGACTTTCTGCCGCGCCATATCGTCGCCCCACGCGTCCTCGGCCTCGTCGGTGAGGTCGGCCATCTCGTCGTGGAACTTGCGCAGCACGCCGTCAAAGTGGTCGCGCGTCATCACCGATGCGTGGATGGGCGAGGCCGCGACGAGCGAAACCGGATGCGCGCGCGCCAACAGAAACGCGCTCACTCCGTAGCAGGCGCCGCCCTCGAGCGCGCCCACGGGACACGCCGCCAAGGACGACTGGAACGCGTTGGCCTTGCCGTGCGAGAGCACGAAAAACTCCTTGCAGATGTCCCCTTCTATGCACAAGGTCTCGCCGTTTTGGAACGTGCGGTGGCGGAACTTGCCCGTGACTTCCTCGAGGAACTCGCGGCTCGCCAAGTCGAAGAGCGGCACGCGCCTAGCCGCCTCCGCGTGGAGCAGTGACGAGATCTGGTAGCAGAGCTGATCCGGCAGATGGCGCAGCAGCTGCGACTCGTACGCGTTCTTGCGCGTCTTGAACTGGTGGTGGTAGAACCGGCGGATCTCGCCGCGCAGCGCCTCGGAGATGCACAGGTGCGCCATGAGCGCGTTGAGCGTGTTGAGCCTGTCCACGTGGTGGTGCTGCGGCGCCAGCAGATTGGCGATCGTGCTGGACATGGCGCCGACGATGCCAAAGTTAAGGATGCCGCTCACGTAGATCCACACAGCCGCGAAGTAGCTCTCGGCCGTGGAGAAGGCCACAATGTCGCCGTAGCCCACGCCCGTGAGCGCCACCACCGCCCAGTAGATCGACCGGATGTACGCGAACGCGACCTGATAGCGCGAGTGCGGCGACTCGAACGGGAGCGCCGCGCCCAGGTTGCCGTAGCAGTCGTAGCGCACCCACGAGCAGTTGTCGAAGCGCGTGGCCATCTCAAGACACTGCTGCCGCGACATGTCGGCGAGCACGCCGTGCGTCGGCTGTGGGGCACCCGCGCGCAGCGGGATCCACGCCATTTCGAACCAGAGACAGGCCACCATGTGCAGCGTGAGCGTCACGCCCAGCAGCAGCGCCAGGATGAGCTGCAGCTTGGAGCTCACGCTGTAAAAATCGGTGATGTCTTGAAGCAGCTCACCCACGCAGCGCAACCGCAGCAGGCGCAGCACGCGAAAGACCCACGAATAGTCCTCGGGCACACCGTCAAAGCTCTCCATCGCCATCGCGACGGGCAGCACCGCGAGCAGATCCAGGTAAAAGCCGTTGGTCTTGTACACGCTGAAGATCATGGCCGGGTCCACGACCGTGAGCATCACCACCGGGTCCAGGTACGCGAAGAAGCGGCAGCGCAGCGCCAGGTCGCACGCGAAGAAGAGCTCGACGAGCAGTGCGACCACGAAGCGGGCGTCCGTGTCGTGCGTCACGTTGAAGTGTTTCTGCGCGTCGTGGTTGGAGACGAACACGGTGTAGTACGGCACTTCAAACGCCACGAACACGGTCGCGAGCAGCCGCAGCGTGTCCCAGTGAATGCAGAACGACGAGCCGGGCAGCCGCCACGATCGCGCGCTCAGCACTGTGCGACTGCCGCCGCCGCGAGAGGGAGAGGGAGAGGTGGCGACGGCAACAGCCGCGTCCGTGTCCTCGGCGCCGCGCAGCCCGAGCAGCTGCTTTGTCTTGCGCAGCTGCGTGGCGTAGCGCTCGAGCGTGGCGGCCATGCGCGCGCGCGTTTCGAGCTCTTTGCCCCTGTAGAAGTGCGCCACGGCGGCATCGAACGCCGCCTTGTCCAGCACGTAGAGCTCGCAAAAAGTCTTGGCCGTGGCCGTCTCCTCGTACTTGTCGGGGCAGAGCAGGCAGGCGTCGGCGAAAAAGTCGCCCGTCTGGCACTCTTTGGCGCGCGAGCCGTCCAACGCCGCGAGCCGCACCGTGCCGCGGATCACGAAGAACATCTTGGCGTTGATCTTGGGCTCCATGATCGCGTCGCCCGGGATGTAGACGCGGCGCACGAGCGCGAGCGCCAAGCGGTTGATGAACTCGACGCTCTCGCGCATGAGGAAGCACACCTGCTTGACGCGCGAGGCCTTGAGCGTGGACACGATCTTGCTCTCGAGGTGCGAGGGCAGCAGGTGGAGCGCGTGCTCGCCGTCCAGCGAGCGGTGCGTGGCCCACGCGTAGCTGAAGTAGGCGCGCACTTGCCGCCGCACGGCGCGCGGCAAGTTCTGCGACCTCATGTACTCGCGCGCGTTGTCCACGTGCGCGTTGAACGCCGCCTGCTTGCGCTCGCGGTGGCGGAAGAGGAACAGAAACGTGGCCAGCAGCGACGTGGACAGCAGCGCGCCGCAGAGCTGCACAAACAGACCGTAGAGTATCTCGCCGTCCGAGATGGGCGTCGCATCGTCGTAGCCCAGCACCACGAGCGTGCGCGCGGCCCAGTAGAGTGCACGGGCGTACTTGCGCGCGACGGACGCGCCCATCAACCGGTCTTTAATGACCCAGCTCGACACGATCGCCGGATTGCACAGCTCCTGGTGGAGGCCGCACGTGCGGTGCGCGATCCACATGTAGCCGCACGCGGCCCAGTGGCACAAGCCCACGCCCAGCGCAATGTTACGCGCGAGCGTGGCGATGCCCGTGAGCGAGAGCGTCTGCACCCAGCGCTGCTGGCCGTAGATGCGGCTGAGCTTGTCCAGGCACTCGGCCACGCGGTGGGCGCGGCAGAGCTTGGTCGCGCGCAGCACGTGGATCAGGTTGTACTGATTCGAGGCGACGACCACGAGCTCGAGCGGCAGCAGCGCCACCAGCTCCAGCGCCAGCACCAGCTGCTTGCGCCGACGCTGCGCCTTAGCCGACTGCGCCGATGCAGAGGCCGCGGCCGCCGCCGGCGCGATGGTCGCGAGCGTCCACTGCGCCTGGCTCGAGCGCACGCTCACAGTCGCACGGTTGCGCGTCGACATTTTTGGCTTGTTGTCGGCGTGGCTCTGCAGCGCCTTCTTGGCGAGCTTCTTGCCCACTTCGAAGCTCACGGACTGGGCGAGTTGGGAGAACGCGTCTTTGTACATGTGGTACAAATCCAGGAATTGGACGATGCCGAGCGCGTCGCTCACGACGTCGAGCGTAGAGAACAAGGAGAGCGCCCGGGTCCACTCATGCGTGCGGGCCGCTGCGTGGAGCGGGTCGTAGAAAAAGCCCACGCGCAGCGGCACGCTCACCAAGATGTACAAGGTCGACGCGAGCGTGACGGCCACCGACACGGTCTCGCGCGAGGTCCACGGCAGCCGGCGGTAGCGCCGCTGCAGCGGCCGCACCACGCGCTGCAGGAGCGTTCTCCGTGGGCGACGCACCCAGTCGAGCATGGCGCTGGACGGAGAGCCAAGTGGCGTGGTGAGCGTGGCCGTGGTGGATGGTAGTGTAGAGTGGATGGCGCCGCCAGCGGCGTGGAAGCTCAGTCGCTGGTGCTGTTTCTGGTGCTGCTGTTGGAGATCGTCCCCACTCTCGGAAGCTGGCTGTGGATCACTTGTGGCGGCGTAGATCTTGTGCTGCGCTTGGCCCATGGACGACTAACGGAGTAGCCACGAAGCGACTGACCCGGGCCGAGACCTAACAGCTCCCATACTATGACACATACCAGCGGGAGTTTCGTCGCTGACCAATGATAACTCACCACGTCGAGTGCGACTTGGCTGTCTTCCTGTCCGCCCAAGAGTCGCTCTCCACAGTTTAATCCGCAACTCAAACAACAAGACCAGTGGTAATAACGTAGCATACTTGGAAGGGGAAATACTGTAGCGCCTCCTCAAGGGTAGGAGTGGTCCTAAAACGCGTCAAAGACCTCAAACGCGGCCTTGTCCTCGCCGTAGAGCACCGACGAGTCGTCCACGGGCGAGTCCGGGTACTCGTCGAAGTTCTGGTGGTCGCCCGGACCGCCGACGTGGGGCAGATACGGCGCCGGCTCGCGCTTGTGCAGCACCGCGTCCCAGTCCACTTTGGCAAAGTACTTGTGCTTTTTCACATCGTCCGAGCCGCCTCTCAAGCAGCCTACAACAACATCCATCCCATCCCACCATCAGCTCATCCATTGTATCAGCCAGCCACCTAGTTCAATTAACCGAGGAGCTACGCACCGAGTCGTTTGGTCCGGTCCTGCGACAAGAGCTTCTTGATGAGATCCTTGGCCTTGGCGTCAATGTGCTTGGGGAAGTCGACCTTGCCGTTGAGAATCTTCTGGTAAATGCCAAACGGGTTCTCGTCGTAGAACGGTGGATAGCCCGCCAGCATCTCGTAGATGAGCACGCCGAGCGCCCACCAGTCGACCGACTTGCCGTGGCCTTTGCTCTGGATGATCTCCGGCGCCAGGTACTCGGGCGTGCCGCAGAGCGTCCATGTTCGGTCCTCGACAATCTTGGCAAAGCCAAAGTCGGTGATCTTGATCGCGCCGTCCGCTGTGATGAGCAGGTTTTCGGGCTTCAAGTCGCGGTAGATGATGTGCTGCGCATGCAGATACGCGAGCGCGAGCACGAGCTGCGAGGTGTAGTAGCACGACACGTGGTCGGCGAAACGGCCCTGGCGGCGCAGATAGGAAAACAGCTCGCCGCCTTGGACGTACTCGAGCACGAGGTAGAGCCGCTTCTCGTCCTGGAAGTGGCCGCTGTAGCTCACGATGAACGGGTGGTCAATGCGGCTCAGGATTTCCACCTCGCACTTAATGTGGTGCAACTGCTGGAGCCGCAAAATCTCGCTCTTTTTGAGGATCTTGAGCGCGTGGTATGAGCCTGCTTCCCGTAAGCGCACGAGCCGCACACGCCCAAAGGTGCCCGTACCTGAAGAATTCAAGAGCCATCGTGTGTTAGTCGCCCCGCATTGGGAAAATCTCGTACTTCGTCAGATTCGTACCAAGCGTCGCCAGCAGCTCGAAATCTTCCTGCGTGTATTTCTTCCTCTCGCGCGGCGTCGCCATGATACCAACTGGCACGGCGGCCGACGTCTCCTCCGTCGCTGGCGCTGCGTCCTACGTCGCAGTCACGAAGAGAGAGAAAACACCCGCAATAGTCAGTTAGTCAGTCGATCGCGCAGATCTTCCATAAACGGCGGTGGGGACATCCACTGACCTTCTCCTCGGTGGCTTTCTTCCGGAACATGTCGCTTGCCAACGGCACACAACGCTTCCGACGCTACGACTGTGGTGTTGATGTGGTGTGGTGGTGGTGTGGTGGTCGTGTGGTGACTCGCACGCGCTCACTTGCCGGAGGGGGGGGAGTCGGATCGTAGCTCCTCGTCGGGCGTGGATGTGGACGGAAGGACGGATGGGGAAATGGGGGATCCAGAGAAATGAGGCGCCTAGCGGCGGCGTTCAGTTCGCTGCGGGAGGAGGATCGCGCTCTGCGTCGCGCTCGCGCTGGCGACTCGATCGCTCGGCAGCAGGCGCTCGGCTCGCGCTCGGACTCTTCCAGCTGCGTCCGCGAAAAGACCTTTCGATCCTGGAAAGAGAGTTTCACCAGGTAACCGAGCGGGAACCGGTAGCAAAACGGTTTGTGGAACAATTGTTTTGACGCACGGACACCTGACTTTTTACGATGATATTTCGTATTTACAGATATGCTTGGATTGGTCAAAACTTCTTCAATTTTGTACCAATGACAAATTCAAACCTTGCATGCGAGGTTTTGTTCCTGGAGGGGAACCGTTCGTCCGATTCGGGAACCATCGTGAAGCGCGCGTGAAATACCGCCATGAATGGGCCGACGCCAGCGCCAACGGCGGCGCCAACATCTAAAATGGCGCCTACGCTGACGGCGGCGGACGCGCAGAAGCTGATGGAGGCGGCGATGCGGATGAAGCGAGAGAACCAAACGCACCACCCCAAGTACGCGCAGATCGTGGCGCTGCTGCGTCAGTTTCAACAACAGCAGCTGCAACTGCGTTCGGTCAACGCCAACAACGCCAACGGCGCCAACACTACGAACAACGCCAACGTGAACACCACCAATAACGCCAACACAAGTGCCATGACCACGCAACAACAGCAGCAGCAGCTCATGCTCCAGCGGCAGCGACAGCTTGCCGAGCAGGCGCAAGCGCAGGCGCAGGCGACGCTACGGGCGAACCAGCACGCGGCGCCGTCGCTGGACGTGGCAGCGAATCCGTTTCTGCAGCGCAAACCCGAGCTGCGGCAGCCGCCGGCGGCGCAGTTGATGGCCATGCAGAGCAACGCCGTGGTGGAGCTGCTCTTCTCGGACAAGCAGTTGGAACACCTGCACGAGCAGATCAAGACCTACAAGCAGCTCTGCCACACCATGGACGAGGCGCTCACGGGCAAGCCGACGCGCAGCGCCACGCCGCCGCCACCCACGCAGTCGCAGTCGCAGTCGCAGCCGCAGAACGGCGCTGCAGCTGCAGCTGCGCACCACCCCCTCAAGGGCGCCACGCCGCCGCGAGAAGTGCCGTCCGCGGCGGTCGACGCGCGAGACCGCAAGCCGCGTTGGACGCGCGCGTCCAAAGATCTGCTCTACCTCGGCCCCGAGTGCTTTGATGGCGACCTCGTGGATCTGGAAACCAAGACCGCCTCGGCCTTCGGCGCATACAACCTCAGCAGTCCGTGGCTCGGCATGAACGACGTGGCGATCAAGATGCGATACTTGCGCACTCTGCAGCAGTTTCTGTCGTCCAGCCTGGAGAAGTTGGAGGCCCACGCGACTGCCGCGCAGCTGAGCGAGAAAGAGAAGGAGACGCTCCACCTGCTGCGCTGCGTGCTGCTGCAGCAGCGACTGCGCAGCCACGTGAGCAAGGCCTACACGAACCGCCTCGCGTTGGTCGGCGAGCCGCCGCTGGTGATCGACCGCAAGTCGTTTCGCCGCCGGCGCCCGCTCTCGCGCCTCGAGCTGCAGCATGACGAGAAGGAAAAGCGCAAAAAGTCGGTCGCGCTCGAGAAGCAGCGCCGCGCGGAGCACCAGCAGTACCTCAAGACCATCCTCAACCACTCGCGCGACTTTTTCGCCTTCCATAAGAACGTCAAGGCGCAGGTGACCAAGTCAGCGCGCGCGGCCAAGACGTTTGTCGACTCGAAGGCCTCGAAGGCTGAGCGCGAAGAAGACCGCCAAGAGAAGCTGCGTCTTAAGGCACTCAAGGCCAACGACATGGAGGCCTACGGGAAGCTGGTCGCCGAGGCCAAGAACGAACGTCTCACGTACCTGCTCTCGCAGACCAACAGCTACTTGGACAGCATCCGTAAACTCGTGCGCGACCACAAACGCAAGCACAACGTTGTCTCGGCCGAAGGCACGGACTCGTTTGCGGAAGAAAAGGAAACTGACTTGGACGACGAAGATCTCAACTATTTGGAAGTCGCGTCCAAGGGCGAGCTGCCTCGCCAGCCGATGATGCTGGTGGGTGGCGATCTAAAGGAGTACCAGCTGCGCGGTTTGCAGTGGATGGTGTCGCTGTACGACAACCACCTCAACGGCATCTTGGCGGATGAGATGGGCCTCGGTAAGACCATCCAGTCCATCTCTCTGCTCACGTACGTGTTCGAAATTAAGCACAATCACGGTCCGTTCCTGGTTGTCGTTCCGCTGTCGACGCTGTCGAACTGGGTGAACGAGTTCAAGAAATGGGCGCCAGATCTTGTGGTCGTGATCTACAAGGGCGCGCCACAGGCTCGAAAAGATATTTTCAAGAACGAAATGGCGAGCTTCCAGTTCAACGTGCTGCTCACGACCTACGAGTACATCATGAAGGACAAGCACATTCTGCGCAAGTACGACTGGCAGTACATTATCGTCGACGAAGGCCACCGCATGAAGAACGCCCAGTCGAAGTTCGCGATGACGCTGGGCACGATGTACACGTCGCGGAACCGCCTCTTGCTCACGGGCACTCCGCTTCAGAACAGTCTGCCCGAGCTCTGGGCGCTGCTCAACTTTTTGCTGCCGACGATATTTGAGTCGGTGGACACGTTCGAGCAGTGGTTCAGTAAGCCATTTGCGCAGTTTTCCGGAAGCGGCGAAACCAACGAACTGTCGGACGAAGAGCGAATGCTCATCATCAACCGGCTCCATCAAGTGCTGCGTCCATTCTTGCTGCGTCGTGTGAAAAGCTCAGTGCTCGACCAGCTGCCGGACAAAGTGGAGCGCGTACTTAAGTGCGATCTCTCTGGTTGGCAGAAAATCATGTACCGACGGATCCAGGAAGGCAGCGCGCTGCTGCTCGAGTCGACGGGTGAGGACGGTGAATCCAAGGGCAAGACCAAGTACACCTCCAAGGGTTTGTCAAACGTGCTCATGCAGCTTCGCAAGGTCTGCAACCATCCCTACCTGTTCCAGGTCAACGGCTACCCGCTTGACTTTGACATTGTTCGAACGAGCGGCAAATTCGAGCTCTTGGATCGCATGCTGCCAAAGCTCCAAGCCGCCGGCCATCGCGTGCTGATGTTTAGTCAAATGACCCAGCTCATGCACGTGCTGGAGGATTACTTCAACTACCGCGGCTTCCGGTACTTGCGCCTCGATGGATCCACCAGCGCCGACGAGCGCGAGCAGCGCATGTTCATGTTCAACGCGCCAGACTCGCCATTCTTCATTTTCTTGCTCAGTACGCGCGCCGGTGGCCTGGGTCTGAACTTGGCCACAGCCGATACTGTGGTCATTTTCGACAGTGACTGGAACCCGGCGATGGATGCGCAGGCGCAGGATCGCGCTCATCGTATCGGCCAGAAAAACGAAGTGCGCGTGTTTCGCTTGGTGACGAACAGTCCGGTGGAGGAGAAGATTCTTGCTCGTGCGACCGACAAGATGAACATGAACAACCTCGTTGTAGAGGCCGGCAAGTTCAACAATCGCTCGAAGGAGGCCGAGCGACGCGCGATGCTCGAGAGTTTGATCAAGATGGAGTCGGAGGAGGCAGCGAATGCTGCCAACGGCGAGGACGAAGCTTCGACGGTACTGCTGGACGACGAGATCAACGAAATGATGGCGTTGACCGAGGAAGAGCTCGTGCTCTACCAACGACTGGATAATGAACGTCTCAAGCGCGAAGACGCTGAGTGGGCCGAGCATTGCAAGCGCGCGAAGATCCCGTACAAGCCCCGCACGCGCCTCATGAACGACAAGGACGTGCCCGAGTGGCTGAAAGAAGCCGACATGGCGTCCTCTTCCGGCGACGGCACAAAGAAAGAGATTGACTGGAATTTTGATCTGGAGCCCGATGGGAACCGACGGAAACGCAAAGAAGTCAGCTACCGCGACCAGTTTACGGACTCGGAGTTTGTCAAGATGTGCGAAGATGGTCTCGACGAAGACGGTGAGGCGAAGAAGCCGCCGATGCCTCCGCTGCCGCTTCCGCCGGCGCCCAGATCGAAGAAAGTGGCGGTGGTGCCACCGTCTGCGGCGCCCAACGTCAAGCGCCGTCGCGAGTCGTCGGCTGCTGTGTCGGGCGGCGAAGAAGACCAGGACGACATGTTCAACGATGACCTCCCTGATGACGACGAGTCGCGACAGGAGCGGAAAGTGCTTGGCTACTTCTACCGCAAGATCTACGACGGTGTGGTGAAGCTCACGGACGCGACCGGCCACCTGCGCTGCGAGCTGTACATGGAGAAGCCGTCGGCCGAGGACTATCCTGATTACTACAACTTCATCAAAGAGCCGATGGATCTGATCACGATTAAGTCACGCATCGACAAACATCTGTACGCGTCCCACGCGCAGTTTGAGGACGACTTCAAGCTGATGGTCGCGAACGCGCACACATACAACCACCCACAGTCGCTTGTGTACCACGACGCGAACGAGATCGACAAGTTTGTCAAGTCCAAGATGAAGCGCGTGAAGCAGAAGGCGCTGGCGCAGCTCACGGAGGAGTACGAGGAGGCGCGGCAGCAGCACAAGGCGCGGTCCAAGGCGCGCAAAGAGAAGAAGCGGTCGCGCCACGATTGAACAGGAAAACAGCCAACCACATACCACGCAATAGGAGGGGGGAGTTAGCGTGTACGGTAATAGTAGTTACATCCGTCGATTTCAAGTGAGCATGCAGGTCTCATGTGAAGTAGCCAGCGTCGATGGCGTCGGCCGAGGCCGGCTGCTTTTCAAAATCCATGGTCTGGGAGAGTCGGGCCTCGCGGAAGGTCTTGTAGCTGCGGCTGAGCGACTCGTCCACGGCCATGACGGCGGCCAGGTTGCCGAAGCGGTGACAGTAGTTGGGCGCGCTCCAGACCGTGGAGAAGGTGTCGCGGAAGAGCACCTGGAAGCCTTCCATGCAGAGCTGGTGCGCGCGGCTCATGTGCGCAAGCCCGTTGAGGTGGAGGAACCGCTCCACCACGTCTTCCCCGAAGATGTATCCAGCGCCGCGCGGCGACTGTTGAAGTCAAAGCCAGCGGTTAGAACTGTGAAGTGGCAGCTACTACACCAACGCGGATACCCCTCCCCCCCCCCCTTACCATGTGGAAGCCGTGATTCTTCGGGTCGGGGTCCGACCAGACAATGTCTACAAGATCCACATAAGTCCGTGAGCATACCGTAGTCCAATCGAAAGGAAGAGGCGGGCCGACTAGGGCACACGCACGCGCAAAGGGCCCGTCGGCGGGGATCTCCTGGAAGCGGTCGATCATGCGCAGCTGGTCAACCTGGTGGATCGCGGGGCTGAGCCCTCCGTGGAGACAGAGCAGCCGCTCGTCCACGAGCGCGCCCAGCGGCAGGAAGTCAAACATGTCGGTAAACGCCTTGTAGACGCGGGTGTCGCCGTCGTACTTCTTCATGCACTCCTTCTGGAAGCCGTACACCTGCGTGGTCTGGCGCGACTCGTGGTTGCCGCGCAGCAGCGTCACGTTCTCGGGGTAGCACACTTTGAGCACACAGAGCAGCGAGATGGTCTCGACGCTCATGGCGCCGCGGTCGACGAAGTCGCCCAGGAAGATGTAGTTGCTCTGCGGCCCGGCCTGGCCGCCCATGTTGAAGAGCTCGAGCAGGTCGAAGAACTGCCCGTGGATGTCGCCGCAGATGGTCACAGGTGCGTGGACAGAGACCACATTGTCGTCCTCCACGAGCAGATCTTTCATGCGCTCGCACAGCGCGAGCACCGAGTTGACGTCCAGGTGCTCGCCACGTCGCAGCTTCTCCAGGTGCCGGCGCGGGTGGAGCGACATGTCGGAGCGGAGGGAAGCAAGCAGCCAATAAAGCCTCGCAGGTGTCGTCCGGTCTGCCTGCTTGCTGGCCGCCGATTGCGGCCCATATCGCGTTGTGGTCTGACTTGAAGTCGTCTAATTGGCTGAAATAGACTACAAACCATTCACGATTGGATGTAACTTAGTTTGAACAGTTTGGATTGGTTAATAATACAGTGTCGTCCTGATTTTCGCTGAGGTGCACCTCTTCATCACGCCCAAATAATCGTGACCCACACAGGAAAGAAGTCCTGTTTCTCTGCTGGGCTACGTCCGCAGGCAGGCAGTTAGTTCTCCAGCGACAACCCACCGCGCAAGTGATATCGGCTACAAGCACCACCGACTAGAAGATGTGGTGGTGGGGTCCGTGCGCGAGCGCCTCCTGCTGCGCGGACGTGGTGGTGCCGCAGCGCAAGCGCGCCGCCGCGCTCTACGACGAGCTCGTCCCGCTGCTGACCGACCGCCGCGCGACGGCCACGACGTCCGATGATGACGGCGACGACGCCGACGACGACGACAAGAAGAACAACAGCGACAGCGCTCTCCGCGACTTCCAGCGCCGCGGCTCGAGCGGCCTGGGCACCATCGCGCCTGGCATCTACCGCGCGCGAGACGTGCACACGCACGACGCCGTGGCTCTCAAAGTGTTCGACAAGCGGATCCTCAAGAGCCAGACGACGCGGCGCCGCATCCGCCAGGAGCTCCACGTGCTCTCGCGCTGCCGCGACCACCCGAGCATTCTGCGGCTCTACGGCGTCTACTCGTCCAGCAGCACTTTCGAGATCGCGTTCGAGCTCGCGCGCGGCGGCGAGGTGATGCACCGCATCCAGAACGCGGGCGCCGCGGCGCAGGCCGACGCCGTCGCCGTGGGGCTGCCGCCGTACCGCGTCACGGAGCGCGAGATCAGCCGCGTGGTCGCGAGCGCCGCCTCGGCCGTCCGGTACATGCACCAGCAGGGCATCGTCCACGGCGAGATCCGGCCGGAGCACCTGCTCTACAGCGACCTGGAGCCGGACGCGCGCGTGCTGCTGGTGGACTTTGGTCGCGCAGCCGCGTGGCGAGAGCTCACGTTCCGCAGCCGCGTCCATCGCGGCAAATTTCTCTGGCACGACCGACACAGCAGCAAGTTCTTGCCGCCCTGGGTGGTGCAGCAGCGCAGCCCGCGCTCGACCGAGGACCTTGCACCGCCCGACTGGGTGCGCGCACGCCAACTGGACATCTGGTCGGTGGGCGTGACCATGTACGTGCTGCTGTGCGGCACGTTCCCGTTCAACGGCTCGACGCTCGAGGAGATCCGCAACCAGATCGTCCACAAGCACCTGCTCTATCCACCGCCACGTCGCCGCAGTCGCCGTGAACGAGGCGCCAAGCATCCAGACGAGCACGCCACCACGCTCAGCCGCGCCGCCAAAGACCTGCTCGCCAAGCTGCTGGAGAAAGACCCGGCGCTGGCGCCGAGCATCGAGGACGTGTGCGCGCACCCGTGGCTGAGCTCGGACGTGGCGGCCGACGTGCGCTGGAGCGAGGCGCAGATCGATGACTTTGGCCAGTTCGCCCAGACGTACGCGCGCGATGTGGCTGCGTCCTCACTGCGGCAGCCAACACCAGGCGAAGGCCAAGAGACGAGCTCGTCGTCGTCGTCTCGCCATTTGATGGCTACCTCTCCGTCCGCGCACGGACAGAGACAAGAGCACGAGTCGCCGCTGCTGCAGTACGACGTGTACGGGATTGAGTCGGATGGGGCCTTCTACAACGGTCCGTCTAGCGGCAACAACACCATGGATGACGAGTTCGACGCGGACGAGCGCCCGTCGTTCGTGTCCACGGACGGCAACGTGCAAGCCACCGAGCCAGAGGAGCGGCTCAGCGCCGACGCGTACATGCGGCTGGCGAACGCCGAGCTGGAGGCGTTCACCGCGCGACGAGCCGCCGTGTCGCCATCTCCACGCCACCGAACAGTCAGCGCCAGCGCCAGCGCCAACACTAGTGCCAACGCCAACGCTAAGAGAAAGTTGCCAACGCGACAGCAGCGCAACGGAGACCCTGCTCAGTCACTAAATCACGACCACGAGCAAAGAGAAGATAGTTCATCGCCAGCGATCCGAGGCGAGTTCCGGTCCGTGCTCTCCAAGAACCGGCGGCTCTTTTCTTTCAAGAGTCTCAGTCTCCGGTCAGCGTCCTCCGAATGAAAATTGCACATACCCAACTCACGTAATTGAAAAAATTTAAATGCAATGATACAAAGATCAGTACAATTGCGTCGCCGTTGCCGCAGACGAACGTGGCTCGCCTGGGGAATCGACGAGGTGGCCAGGCGGTCGGCGCTTGGCCAGCAGCGCCTCGTGGAGCCGCAGCACGATGCGCATCGACTGTTCGCTCTGCTCGTCCTCCTCTGCTCCCCGGCTTCTCGCCTCGTTCAAGGACAAATCCTCCACAAAGGCCGCGTACTCGCCCTCGGAGACTTGCAGCGCCGTTTGGAGACCGACGATAAGGAAGTTGCACTCGATGCCGCCGCCGCTCAGCGCGGTCAACACGTTCTGGAAGTATCCGATATCCGCCTCCAGCTGCTTGGCGCCCAGCGGTGAAAGGCGCGGGATCTTGACGACCGCCGACAGCAGCGCCGCCGTCGCGCCGCTAGCAACGACCGACGTCCACGTATCCACAAACGCCGCCGCGTTGGAGACGACGCCTGCGTCTGGTGCTTCTTCGTCGCTAATTGAGACATCAAAGATCCGCTCACAAGCCTCCATCTGCTCTTGCGAGAGATGCAGCAATTGGCCCAATGTCGCCCATTCGCGAGAACAGACCCTGGTGGCGTCCCGAGAGGCAGCCGCGGCCTTGTCCAGACTGCTGCTCTCCGCAAACGGCTCGAGCTGTGGCAGCAGCGACAGCAGCAGGTCGGCGACCATTGTAATATACTCTTGCGGGAGCGTGCTGAACGTCGGCATGTCGCCGAGATCCGCGTCCGGCGATTTTCGCCAGCACTACAGTTTCATTAGATTAGTCACGGGACATAAACGACAGACGGAGGTTAGCGGACAATCCAGCGTACCTCGTTCGTGTGGACGGTGCGAAGCACGGCAGCGATCGGCGCAAACACCGAGTCGTACACGAGCGTCTGTACCTGACGCGTGTATCTCGTCAGCGACGCGTGGGCGTCGGAAAAGATCTGACAAACCGTAGAGACATCCATTGAGGCGCTCGGGCTACACAACACCCACTCGCAGAACACAATAACTCAAACGCACCTTGACGTCACTGTCGCCATTCGTCAGCAGCAGGTCCTGCACAAATTCGTTGAGCGCCTTCTCGCGCTCGGGCTCGTCTTTGAGCCATTTCGTGACCGCCGCACTCGAGATGCGCATCGGATCCCCCGCCAACGTGGCCATCGACAGCACGTTGCTGCCCGATCGATGCCGCCGAAACTCTTTCCGCTTGGACTGAGGCGACGTCTTGTGCGATACCGCCGGGGAGAGATCGTCGCTCTTGCTGCTGCTTCCTCCATCAACCAGTCGCTGCGCCTGCTCGCGCATGCGCACAGTGAGTCGCGTATCGACGGTGGCCAGGTCGCTCTCAAGGCAGCCGCAGGCCCGCAGCAGTGCCAGCGCCGAGTGGAACCGCCCCCAGTCGGCGATGAGCGCGCCGTGCGCTGCCGCCGTAGATGTTGGCTGAGCTTCAATGCCGATACTGTGGCGAATCGCCGGGATCGAAGAGCTCAGCCGCTGGGCGACCTGGTCGACTCCCTGCGCGATGACGCGCACAGCGGCCGGGAAAGCGGCACCGGCGCTGAAGTCGTAGCAGTGGCGCACGCTGTCTTCGACGGCGCCCCAGAGTTCCTTGGAGATGTCCTCCACTCGGTGGGCGTACCCTTCCAGCGCGTTCTCCTTCACCGCGGCGCCGCCCAGTACGTCGTCGTCGTCTTCGGCGCTTTGCGCGTTCCGTGCCGCCTGAGAAAAAGCCGGCACCAGCGTCGTCAGTTTGCGCGACAGCGCGTCGCCTGCTAGTTGAGCATAGTTCGTGAAGAAGAACTGGTATGGCGCCAGCACCGCAGCCAGCACACGCTCCGCCGCGTCCTGGTCCAACCCCACGGCGGCGGCATGGATTCGTGCATAGTCGTCGGCCGACTCCACGATCGCGTCTGTGGTGCGGAGCACCTTGGCGACTTGGCGCACGAACGAGCACGACGTCTGGTACGCTTGGAGCAGATCGTCGATGGAAAAGTTGTGTTTTAAACGGTCGCGAAAGGTGTCTTTCACGGTCGCGAGCGTGTGCTCGAGCAGAGACACGAGCACGTGCGGCGCGTCCACCTCGCCAAAGATGTCGGCCGCGTGCTCCGCCTCGCGCTGGATCAGCCGCAACACTTCGCGGTAGAACGTGTCGAGCCACGCGCCGAACGAGCCGCTGTCGCTGGCGCTGTACGAGTACCACACGCGGTGGATGTGCGCCGGGCGGCAGCGGCAGTACGCCTGCACGACGTGGTCACCGCGCCCAATGCTCTTGAACACTGCGCAGCAGAGCTGGACCTGCGCCACGGGCAGCTGCGTTGAGTGGAGATACTCGTCGAGTTTGGGCTTGATGGCCGCTTCAATTTGTGACGACAGTCTGTGAGGGGATATCTAGAGGTGAGAAGATCCAGTGCGTTGGTCCAGGCGATCGAGCCCGAAACGCACCGCTCCATTGTGCGCTTACGGTCTTCCGCGCCGGGCATCTCCTTCAAAATCTGTACGGTTGCACCACAAGCATGCGTCAGGGGTGCGCATTCTAGATAGAGACCGCCACGGACCGCACCTCGAGGCTCGTGTGCATCTCACCGATGCGGTCGGCCAGCGCGAGGGGCTTCGTGTCGCCACTGTCCACGCGTTCAGGCACCAACGCGCTGTCGATAGACGCGGCGCAGGTGCGCACATTCTTCTCCCAGCGCGCGGCCTCTACGAGCGCCTTGGAGCAGCTCTGCAGCCGCTCTTTCGCCTCGTGGAGCGTCAGTAGGTGCTGCAGATCCGCCTCCTCGTCCTTCCGGCGCGTCACTGGGCCTGCTCCACCGCCGCGCGCCACCAAAGTCGTCGTGGCCCCCGTGGCCTCAACAACGCTGTCCAGCTGCTGCGCGAGCGGTGCTGTGACGCGCTGCATGGAATCCAACTGCGACTGTAGCTGCGGCCCCGTGAGCGTGAGCTGGTGGAGCGTCCCGTGGATCGACTTGGTAAGCGCCTGCGAGAGCAGCGAGAGCTGCGGCACCAGCTCCACCAGCTCCGGCACGCGGCCGCTGCGGTCGATCACGGATTCCTCCAGCCATGCGTAGCAGTCGAAGGCCTCGTCACGGAAGAGGTGCTCATCCAGTTCCATGATGGCCCGTTCCAATTGACGTGACTGTGAGCTGGATCCAAACCTAGTCGTTTGCTTCAAGTAGCTACTAGGTTTTGAAAGGATTTGGAACAGGTTTTTGAAGTTTTACAGACGGCAATCGTAGGTGCAATGGTGGTTGGTGGCAGGCGCCATGGAACACGAAACCTGTGATTTGGTGATGGGCCCCACGCGCTGGCGTGCCCGATGACGGCACTGTTGTTGGTATGAATGAGCCAGATGCTCAGCGTCCAGAGTCTGGACTTTGGCCCAGAGAGCAACTGGGTTGCTGGATCGGGTGGTGAGTAGGTCTGTCTCATGAAAAGTTGATGCAGAATCTGAACCAAGCTGGAGTCGCTGCCCGCGGATTCGCTCGCCCGTGTGTATCCTTTCTGCCGGATCTCTGGAACGATTGGTTCACGACACAGAGTTCCGTTTGCTCTGGATGTGGATTCCATAGTGTGGATTCCGGAATGCAGTCTTTCGCCAGTGGCGATTCGCCACACCTCGTTCGGAACGACATCTCTGCCTGGGGTTTTCGAATCCGAATCCCATTCCAACCCAGATTCTCCCTGCCAAAACTTTAGTTTTAAACATGTTGCAAACGAAATCCTGCTCGGGAAACGTCACACGATGCCAGCATTGAAGCCACGGGCTTCCGTCCATTTCTGCTTCTTCCGGGAAACGCCCCCAGCCAGTCTCCAACCATGGGCAACTCCCCCACCAAAGAAGGCGCACTCAGCGGCGCCAACGCCAACGCCAACACCAACGCCAATGCCAACGTCAGAACGACACCCAACGCCAACAATATTTCCACCAACGCCGACACCGAAGCCAACGATGCGCATGCCATCACGAAGGCCAACGCCAACGCTGAGGGCGATGTGGACGACTCGCCGGCGTTCAAGCCGCTGTCACCGGAGCAGCGCGCCGCGACCTTCGACGAGCGCGTCCACCTGCCGCGCTCCAGCGGCCGCGTGACCCTCGCGAGCACGCAGCCGCTGTCGGGCTTCCGGCCGCTGCAGCGCGCCGCGACCTTCGACCCGCGCCTGCGCGCGCAGCAGACGCACCTGCTCACGGCCTCGGACGTGATGTACCGTCGCTACTTCAACATGCGCGAGAAGCGCGCGTCGCTGGACGTGCTCCACCCGCTGTACCGCATCCCGGAGGCGCCGCTCGAGGCCGAGGAGCCCAAGCCGCTGCCCGAGGCCGTCGTGGTCGTCGACCCCTTCTCCACGGGCATGACGCTGAGCCAGAAGGTGCTCGAGCGCGGCTACGCGTGCGTCTGCGTCTACTCGGACACGCTCGAGGTCATGAAAGACCTCATCAAGCATATCCCCTCGAGCCTCTCGAACCAGTACAGCGCCATCATCTTCCACGACGGCGCGCATACGCACGCGCAGCAGGCGCGCGACGCGACGCTCGCGGCGCTGCGCCGCGTCACGGGAGTCAACATCATCGGCGTGCTTGCCGGCGCCGAGACGGGCGTGATGCTCGCGGACGCGCTCTCCGAGCAGATGGGGCTCACGACCAACAAGGCCGCCGGCTCGGACGCGCGTCGCAACAAGTACCTCATGGGCGAGAAAATCCGCGCGGCCGGTCTGCGCGCGGTTAAGCAGTGCAACGCCACCAAGTGGTCGCAGATCGTGGACTTTATCGAGAACGATCTCCAGCCGTCGCCGTTTGAAGTGATCGTCAAGCCGGTCGAGAGCGCCGGCAGCGACGACGTGTCGCTCTGCACGTCCATGGACGAAGTGAAGAAGGCGTTTGGCAACATCCAGGGCAAGATTAACGGCCTCGGGCTCGAGAACACGGCCACGCTCGTGCAGGAGTACCTGCGCGGCACCGAGTACGTCGTGGACACGGTGAGCCGCAACGGCGTCCACAAGGTCGTGGCCGTCTGGGAGTACGACAAGCGCAGCGTGAACGACTCGCCGTTTGTGTACTATGGCGTGCTGCTGCGCGCGGCCGCGGGCGACGTGCTCACGCCGCTCGTCGACTACGTGCTGCAAGTGCTGGACGCACTCGACATTGTCCACGGCCCCGGACACGCCGAGGTCAAGTTTGTCAACGGCGAGCCCTGTCTGATCGAGATCGGCTCGCGCTGCCACGGCGGCGAAGGCACGTACCTGCCGATCGTGAACCGCTGCATCGGCTACAACCAGGTGGAGGCGACGCTCGACTCATACTTTGACGAGGTGGCGTTCGACGCGCTGCCACAGCGCCCGCTCAGCCTCAAGGCGTTTGGCTGCGAGTCGATGCTCGTGTCGTACCAGCGAGGCACGCTCGTCGACTACCCAGGATTGAAGGAGATCGAGGCCATGCCCTCGTACGTCACCAAGATGATCCACGTGCACAAGGGCGACGACCTCGACGTCACGATCGACATGTTCACCACGCCCGGCAGCGTGCTACTGGTCCACGACGACGAGAAGCAGATGCAGCGCGATTACGCGCGCATTCGCGAGCTCGAGCACGACGGGCTCTACACTGTCGCGGCAAAGTCGGCGGACGCCGAGGCCAAGGAGGCCAAGAAGGTCGTGGTGGTCGTGGATCCGTTCTCAACCGGCGCCGTGGTCGCGCATTCGCTCATGGCGCGCGGCTACGAGTGCATCTGCGTGTACAGCGACAAGCTCGAGAACATTGAGAACGTCGCGAGTCTGGTTCCGGAAGGACTCACGCTGACGTTCGCGGCCACGATCGCGTACGAAGGCAAACTCGACCGCACGGTGGCTGCCATCAAGAAGGCGGCGGCGAACATTGTCGGCGGCCGCAGCCCGCAAGACAAGCTCGTCTCGGCGGTGCTTCCAGGCGCAGAACTGGGCGTCAAGCTAGCGGATCTGCTGGTGGATTCGCTTGGGCTCAACGGGAACATCATGGAGCACTCGAATGCGAGAAGAGACAAGTACCTGATGGGCGAGACGCTACGCAAGGCGGGCGTGCGCGCCGTCAAACAAGTGAAGGCGACCACGTGGGCGCAAGCCAAGCAGTTTATTCTGGACGATTTGAAGCCGCAACCGTTCGAAGTGGTGCTCAAGCCGCTTGAGAGCGCTGGCACGGAGGATGTGGTGCTGTGCTTTTCGCTCGAGGAGGCGGAGCGCACGTTCAACGGCATCCTCGGCAAGATTAACGGGCTTGGCATCGAAAACAACGCCGTGCTCTTGCAGGAGTACCTTGAAGGCGACGAGTACGTCGTGGATACCGTCAGCCACGACGGCCACCACAAGGTGATTGCGATTTGGAAGTACGACAAGCGCCGAGTGAACGACGCAGCGTTTGTGTACTTCGGCCTCTCGATTATGCCGGCGGAGGGAATCATCAACGACCTGATCGACTACCAGTTCACGGTGCTTGGTACGCGTGACGATCTCGGTGGTATCATAGCGACTTGACACTAACAAATTTGCTTTTCCTTCTACAGATGCGCTTGGAATCCGCAATGGCCCAGCACACGGCGAAGTCAAGTTCTGCCGCGGCTCGCCGGTGCTCATCGAGGTTGGCGCTCGCTGCCACGGTGGCGAGGGCGCGTGGGTGCCCATCGCAAACAAGTGCGTCGGCTACAATCAAGTGGATGCCGCGATTGACTGCTTCATCGACCTTGAAGCGTTCGGGAAGCTGCCAGAGAGGGTGAGTTTGCTCTGTGTGTTTTACTGAATGACGAATCGTGGCGGTTGACTTCACTCTCGATGTACAGCCAACTGACCTGCTGGAGTACGGATGCGAGGCGATGCTCGTTTCGTACAAGAATGGCGTGCTCAAGGGGCTTCCGGGTCTCGCGGAGATTGAGCGGTTCCCGTCCTTTTTGAAGAAGGAGATTTTCGTTGGAGCGGGCGACATGATCCGGAGAACGATCGACATGTTCACGACACCGGGTAGCATCATGCTCACACACAAGGACCGCGCCGTGCTTGAGGCCAACCTCACGAGAATCCGCGAGCTGGAGGTCGACGGCCTCTATGATATGAACTAGACATGGATTTGACTGAATGAGAAATGGACCATTTGTTTTGCATAACTCGGCTGTAAGTTATCGGAGAATTTGGTGCTTGAGACAATCGCTGACCTTGCAGGGCCGGCCTTCCAAGACGCACTGCTGGCAGAATCCTGAGCGCTTCTTGGGTTTGGTGAGCAGCCCGAGACGGTCCGGTCGGTCGACAACAGCGACGGCCACGGGCGATTTAGACGCCAAACGAGGTTGCGCGCCTGGGCCTCGCAACGGCGCCAACTTGACGCGCGGCAAAAGCGGCACGTGGACGTGGGCGTGGGCGTTGTCGCCGCTGTCGTCGCTCTCCTCTTCGGCGTCGTAACCATTGGGGGGATGCCGGGTGTTTAGCAGACGCTGAGGCGCCAACGAGGGTGGCGGCCGAGGCTGAAGTGCATACACTTTCTTGGCTCGATCTACTGGATGCAGTTCAAGATACTCCTCGAGTTTCCTCAGTCGCGGCGGAGACTGCAGGTCTTCTCGGCCGTTGGACGTCGATCGGGGCGACTCGCTCTTCTTGGCGGTGGTCCGCTTCGCATGGTTGGTTGGCTTTGGGGGTGCCATCGGAGCGGAGACATTCGTGTCTGTGGTGGTTGCTGGCGCCTGTTTCTTCTTCACTCGGCGACTGCCCGACTGGACGGTTGCGAGCTCTGCCACGGATTCGGGACGCTCGTCGCTCGGCAGCGGTGGCTCGCTGGGGAGCGTGCGCGGCGCCTGCTCGGGTCGAAACTGAGGCAGTCGGTCTGAGGGTGCTTGTGGAGTATTTCGCTCGCTCGTCTCGGTCGCTGAAGCGATGGGAAAGAGATGGTGGTGGACAGCGTCGCCGACGATCGAGGCCACGAAGCCGTGAGCCACCGCAGATGCCGCTTGAACACGCGAGTCGTCGTTGATGGAGCTACTAGTGTTGCTGGGGTTGGGAGGAGGGGCGGGGGAGCTGAGATCTGGGTCGTCGCGGCATTGCGCTGGAGTCGGCAGTGCCTCGTCCTCTAGTTGAGCGAAAGGTGGCGTTGTGAGCTCAAGCTCTGACGTTGAGTGGCTGAAAGGCTGAGGCTCTGCTGCGTCTGGCCATGACTCCTCTGGTACGTGTGCTGTATGGGCCAAGTACGAGTCTAGCTCAGACATCGCGTTCTGAATGGCTGAATTGGCGACGTCGGTCGCGACGGACCGAATCGTCTCGACCAGCCACCGCATCCCACTAGCAGCACCAACGTCTTCTGCTTCCTTCTCGAGGGTGGCGTCAACTGAAGGAAGCTCGACGTCGGTGGTCAATCGAGACGCGTTTTCGAGCCCTCGCTTAATCCACTCTGCGGCGATTGCCTCGACGGCTTCATGTGTGTGTGACGACGCATCCGATTCGTCCCCTCGCAATGTCGATTGGGTCAACAGCGCCAGCACTTGCGTCGTCCACGCAGCCACCACCTCAACGGCCGCCTTATGCACGACCTGCTCGCGCATTCTGCGTCGGTATTCGCTGGAGGTGAGCTCTCGAGGCGGCAGGGGATGAGTGTCACTGGGAAAAGCATGTGACGATGACTTAGAGCATGTATTTCGAGACAGCGTCAGCCTGTCTTAGAGTTGCGCCAAGTTTAGCATGAGCAGCCTTGCTGACGTAATGGGCGTGGCGACGGTGGACGCCGCGGAAGCGTGTAGCCATGCCGAGGCGACTCCAAGCCTTTGGCACTGCGGCGCATATCCTCGAGCAGCTTGACGACTTCGTTTGTGTCGCGACGGAGGCCGCTCTTGCTTGCCAGCTCGAGGGCTTTGCCGGCAGTGGCAGCGGCTCGGTCTGTCTCACAAAGGTGCTCCATCTCCACCGCAAGATTATAGTGAGCGACTATCAAAACGTTCGTGTCGACGGGTAGACCTTGACTTTCCGCTTTCTGGAGACGTTCGATCGCCGACTTGGCGTGCTCAGCAGCTGCGCGGTGACGTCGCAACTGGGACAGCACAGCGCTCAGATTGAGATGCGTGAGCGCGATAGCATTCACCGTCGTATCCTCGGCCGTCAACGAGTCTTGCTCGCTCAATTCTCGTAGTTGGATCTCGAGCGCCTCTTCCAACAAGCCGATCGCCACCAAAGGCTTTCCAATTTGCTTATTGTAGCAAGCTAAGTTGTTGAGCGAGAGAAGCCGAAGCTGGATACGTCCTGTGGCGTGGTGCTGATCTGGCACGGACCGCAAATAACCCGAGCGGCGCGTGTGCTGCTCGGCGCGAGTGAGCAAATCACCGCATTGCTGGAGCCCACTGCATTCTTCACCCGCGCAAGAGAGGTGCTGGATCGCGGCCGTGTTGCAGAGGAGAAGAAACTCCTCGCATCCTTGCTGGAACAACGCGTTGTGGATGCCGAATGCGTGCTTGTGCCGAAAGATGAGCTGCTCCCTGTCATCCAGCGAGGCGAATGCGCGTGCGAAAGAGATGTTCGGCTAGCGAACGCACGCGAGAGCCGTCGCCAGCGCGACAATCGACTCCTTTTCTTTGACCATCCTAATATCGAAGTTTGCTGAGTGAGAGCTAAAGACTCAGTTTCGCGCTCTGGCTGAGCCACCTAAAAATGGCGCGCGTACCGCATCGTGACATTAAGTCTAGGTGCCTGGGATGGTGAATTGAGTTTTGCGTTGAACTCAACCCATTCTTGCCATTACACTCTTTGGTCGCGTTGACTTGGGAATGCATCGTGGGTGCTCACCAATGTCTTTGTCCTAGGGTCGATTGCTCTCCACCGTATGACTGTTGTCTATGTCTATGTCAAGGTCTCTGTACGGAATCGACTACCCCGGAGGTGCCTTTTCTTTTCACACGATTCTCCACAATGGCGAGTTTGTGGCGAGTCAGCTCCCTGATCAGCTCCGCGTCGTCGGTTTGTATCTTAGAGTCGACCACTTCGATATCCCGCTTGATTGAAGCCACAGAAATTCCAGTCGCCGAAGCTCCGTGAAGCAATCCCGTGATCTTCTTCTCGATCTCAAGTGCGTCGGCCAATGTATCGAGTCTCTTACGCTGTTTTGATAGAGATTCCCGACCATCAGCTGACTCAGGTAAACACTCTGTCTCACTCTCGTTGGAGTACCCCAGTCGTGTTTCAAAGGCTGAGTTCGAAAGGACCAGCTTGGAGTGATCATGGAACGAACCAAGAGATACGCGAAGCTGGCGAGACATGAGCTCCTACCGACGTTCCATCAATGGCATCGTAAACTTTGCATGGTCAATCCGCTCTCCGGAATGATACATGGAATACAGACCTGCAATAGTGAGCTTGATCTTAGAAGCACTCTCGTTACCGCTTCAACTTCGTTTCGGTCTTCGACGCCTCTCAATGCTGCCTTAAGCTCTTTCGCGTCGGGAACGAAATGCATCGAGTCGCTAATTGAACTCTATCTCAGTCAACATCAAAAATGCGTCAGACAGCAGAAGCTCATTTCGTCCCCAGTTGGGCGAACCTTCACGACATGATGCCAGTTGCAGAGCTTGATCTCGCGATGTGAATGGCTCTGGGCCGCTGTGTCCAAGCACGACCGCCAGCTACACACTGAGCCTAGCATCTCAAGTGTCTTCTTCATTTTGCTGATTGAAGTTTGCCCACTTGACTCTCCGTTGACGGTAGCTGTCGATTCAGAGGCTCTTGCCTCTAGATGATACTTGAACACGCAACGCAGTTAAAAAAATGAGCATCCACCACGTCGTAGTTTCCTAGCCGTCCTCACCTCGATGAATAAAGTCGACCACTGCGACAGTGAGCTGCCGTTCGAGCGCGCCACTGGGGGAAATCGCCGAGCGATGCAAAACCTGGCGTCTGGGAATCTTTGGGGTGGTACTACTGAAAGAGCATCGGCTTTTCGTATGCTGTCGATGCCACGAGTACTGGCGCTCTTGGCGCGGTCATCTCGAATAATGTATAGCAGGCAGAGTTCGTGCATGATGGCGTCGTCAAGAGGCTCCATCCGCAGTACGCCATCTTCAAGCCCATGCATCGCAACATACAACGCGGAAATACGTGCTTGGGTACGAATCCATCGCGGATAACTAGGAGAATACCGGCAAAGCATGAAGTTAGAACTCCACAGCTTGTAGAAGTCATCCTAGTTTCCCACATGTTGTTGAAGTTGTCGAGATCCTTCATCAGCAGCGGTATGAAGTGCTCGCCCAAATAGCTTGACTGAAGAAGTTCGAGCAATGTAGCGCAAATGTACACGGAGTTGCCATTGTATAAACAGTTCCGTCGCGCGAGCGCAGCAGTCGGCAGATGCTCTCCGGTCGCTTTGGCTAGATCGTGGAGTTCGCGAGCTCGTCGGCGCGCGAGGTCATCGACCGCAATGTTCTTACCATCCGACGTTTCGTGCGTAGGATCGAATCGCCAGTCTTCTAGAGTAATGTAGATGTTGGTATCTTTCAGCCGCAGGGACGGAAACTCGCCCGAGAGTTTCGAGTGGAGCAGCCACCTTATTCCGCTGCAACTCAGCAGAGCATCAACTGGAAACACCGGAAGTCGGACCTCGAGCGTTGTTCCAGTTCCCCTGGTATGTGAGGTTCCATGGTTCACGCTTCGTGCTGCGTTGAATGGCGCAACGGTTCGCCGAGACTTTTGTGGTTTGGTGGTTGGGCGCGTCGAGGCGATGAGATTACTCCAGGCGGATGCGATCGAGTCGACAAAATGCAACGAGACTTTTCGCGAATTTCGCGAATTGGTCGCATCGTCGCCGCGATCTTTCTCGCTTGTGATGTTCACGATTGTGTCAAGGACGACTTGCTCGTGTGTCGCCATCACTGGGCCGCATGTCGAGATCCGTTGCGTCATCGCTGTGACGAGCTGACGTGTTTCTTCGAATCTTGACTCAACTGCCGTTGGAAGCACTAGTGAGCACGTCGTTTGGCCGCGTGTTTCTTCCTCTACGCGTGCGAGAAACAATTTCCACGGCAGCGAGTGCCCGAGGGCGTCAGTCTGCTCTCATGTACAAGACATCGGTGCCATTAGTGGAAGAGCGGGGTATGACTCAACAGCGATAGTGGTCGCTTACCTCCAGGCGCTGAGCGATATCCTCATCTATGGCCGTTGATGCATATCCTTCGCGCGCTCGTATCATTGCCTTGTCCATCTCCGTCACACACTCTACGCACAGCGCCTTCAAACAAAAAACCAGGACAACCAGGGTCAGGTCACGCGTCACTCCTTCGCGACCACGCTCCAACGCCCTCTCTACCTGGAGTCGCCACATGGACTGTGAGTGCACTTCATCTGCATGGTGTTGGTATGCGACGCAGCTCTGCCGCACGAGCCCCACTCGCTCGCGGTGCGCGGCGTCCACCGCGTTCTTGGCTTGGGCAAAGCGGCGCTTTAGCCGCTCGCGCTGGCTCTCGAGCCGCTTGCGTGGCTGGCGGGTGCTGTCCGTGGCGGCAGGCAGACACGTCTGCGTCGCGAGACTGTCAACAGGAATGCGGTGGGGCTCTCGGCCAGCGATGCGCGCGAGCAGCACGGCCGACGCGCTCGTGAAGTGGCGCGCGTCGACCGGCGGTGGGTCATCGGTGGGCGAGGCATCGCCTATCGGGTGGGATCCCGTTTGAGGTTTCGTCCATGGACGGTCCTGACGCAATATTTCCGCTGCGTCGTCGTCATGCGCGTCGATTTGGCTCTGGAGACTCGTGCGAAGTTCGCCAAGAACAGATGCCAATGCGCTCCCGTCCATTGTCGATCTGGTTGAAGCTTCCAAGGAAGAAGGGGAAACCGCACTTAGTGGTGTGGGCGAACTTAGGAACGAGTAGCCATCTCTCATACACCCTTCCAGAAATAGGCCATCGACATCACAGAGCACTACGGCCGCTTTCGTCCTTGGTGCCTTCGTTAGACCTTGAGAAGACTTTCGGCTTTCGCGATGGATGATGTGCGCCACCTGCGCGAGATCGGTCGCCGTCGTGAGCGGTACCAGAGGTAAGGAAGACAGACGACGGGAACCCGGTCGAGTGCCCAATGCGAGATGGGCACTAAGAGTCGTTCTCTCCTCCTTCATCAGCAAGTTTTCACGCCGTCATGAGCCCAAGACGCGTCGGACAAAGCCCATCCGTCGCGAGTGCGTTTGGGAATCGCTCTTCATGCGCAAGTCTGTCAAGGAGAAGCGGGTATGCTTGTCATTGCCTGGTAGCAGCATGGATTGTGTCAGTACTGATATGTCAGATACGAGCAGGAGATCGTCGTCCATCCATGGGAGTTCCCCATGGCTGCGCAGCATTTGGCGGCAATTCTCATCCAGAAGAGAGTGCGAGGTATGCTCTGTCGCGGGCGTCTGCGGCAACAGGCCAATGAAGGTCGCCGTGTGCTGGCTCGAAAGCGGTCGGTTCGAGGCCACGTCCAGTCGCCAATGCAGCGATACATCGCCACGGCAAACGGAAGCTACGGCGACGACCAAGGCTTTCGTCACTTTGTGGCCACCGCTATCCAGGCCTGGTACCGGAAGGAGAAGCTGCGCTGGTGCTATGCTCTCCAGAGGTTTCCGCTGTACCATATCGCGGCGCTCCAGATTCAGTACACGTGGAAGAGTCACTGCCAGCAGAAGCTGACGAAACACCACAGCGTTCCGCCTCGAACGCGTGGTGCAATGATCATTCAGACCGCCTGGAAGAGCTACACAAACCGTCGAATCTTCTGCTACTACCACGATCTCATCACGTTCCGCAACACGGGCGACCCAAGTCGAATGCTACGGGCGATCAACCCGACAGAAGCATCGCTGCTAGACGCGTCCATGGGCGCGCACGTTCGGTTCCGCCTCGGCGGCGTGTCGTTCCCCCCGACCATCTACTATAAAATCTTCACCAAGTGCGCCATTTGCGACCTCAACGCCTTCAGCCCGAAGGACTACACGCTTGCCCGTCAGGTAACACCGACGAACCACAAGAAGCAGCCTAGGCAAAAGACCAAGTCCTCCCAGATGTACATCCGTGTGGGCAACGCGTACTATCGAGCTAAGCAGACAGCCGAGGACAAGCGCAACTGGTACAGGCGCATGGAGAACAATGGCTGGCGACCGGTCACCGCCAAAGTCCTGGCGGAGGCGAACAACGACCCGATTGCTCTGGCGACGTCCAAGAAAGCCGTTGAGAATTACCACCACTTGAAGGTGGTGCGCAAACAGGACATGGAGACACAACGGCGACTAAAGAAACGCCAGTGGATGCATAAGCTATACACACAAGGGTTGCTCAAGCAAGCGCCCGGCGCGTCGGATGTGGTGGCCGCGCATCCCGAACTGAGCGGTGAGCTACTGTTCGATGTCGGCTTTGACAACGAGAACTGGGAGGAAGATGCAGAAGAAATCTTTCAGTGGGCGTCTGCATTGGACTTCGACGAATATCAAGACGACTGGCAAGATCTGGGGAAGACTGCTTCGACGGATGACGACACGCGACTAGCGCTGCCTAGCTACTAGAAGAACTACTACTGCAGAAGATCTGAACACGGGAAGATCCCATTCATAAATTATATACTTACAGATTCGTACTTGTTTCAGGGGGGGGGGGGT
>JAADWZ010000225.1:0-47125 GCA_023336445.1 Pythium dissimile | reverse complement strand
CGGACGCGGCAGTAAAATATTGTGGAGCCAGCTGCACCGTCTCATCTCATCTCTGCCTCCGAGTTTGTTCGCAGGCGGCGCGTCTCAAGCACCTTCATCTTGCGCTGTCGGCGCTCCACCGACTCGCGCTGACGATCCAGTACCGGGACGCTGTAGTCCTGTAGCGACACGTAGGAGGATCCACGCTGCGAGATCTCACTTGGAGCGACGCTCAAAAACGTATCCATGACCGCGCTGCTACG
This sequence comes from Pythium dissimile, assembly GCA_023336445.1. NCBI lineage: Eukaryota > Oomycota > Peronosporomycetes > Pythiales > Pythiaceae > Pythium > Pythium dissimile. The sequence goes on along the minus strand of JAADWZ010000225.1, from coordinate 46,883 downwards.
TGTGGCTGGGTGGCGGATCGCGATGCGAAGAATCTCCTGGAACCGCTTCTTCCTCTGCTCGACTAGACGCATGTCGTGACGCTTCAGATACGACCAGACGCCTGCGCTGGGCAGTGGTGGCAGCACGACGTGGGCAAATGTCTGCTGCTGCCGCAGCGTCGCTTCACTGGACGGGCTGAGCGGCACGTTCAGCTCCGAGGTCGACGCCGGCGATTTGATCTCGGCTCGCTTCGCGTACTCGTCCATGAGCCGCGTCATCTCGATGTGGAGGTTGCGGAACGCGCGGTAGCGACGGCGGATCGTGTACGTGGAGAGCATCCCGTCGGGTCCATTGATGTCCACGTGGTACATCACGACGCCCTGTGTGTTAATCGAGTGGTTGTTAACTTCAACGGTCACGCCCTGGTACGGATCGTTGTTCATCATGGACCGTGGCGTGATGCCCGAGACACCGCTCGCCTCGTCCTCGTCCTCCACGCTCCAGAAGTGGAGCACGTCCATGCCGCTCACGTCCGAGAAGTTGCTCTCGCGGCCGCCCGTGGCCTCGGTCGGCGCCAGGCTGCTGCCGCCAGTTGGGTCGAACGGCTTGGCCGGCGGGTCGAAGGCCATGAGGCTGTGGCGCGTGCTGAACTCGGTCGCGGTGCTCGCTGGCAGCTCGAACTCCGGATCAAAGTATTCGGGGATCGCCGACGTGCTCAGTCGCGTGCCCACCATGTTCTCTGTTTCTGTTGGTGCTGTTGGTGCTGTCGGTGCTGTTGGTGCTGTTGGTGCTGTTGTGTCTGTACGGCGCACGGCGGTGGTGGTGGAGGCTGTACGGCCGGCCGCCTTGTCACCTTATTTGCTAGTGTGGAGGTGGCGTGTTGGGAATTGAAGGTTCTTTGGGACGGAATCCTCAGTTCTCGCTTGTTCTTCTGTGTCCCTCAGTGGCTGCCGCTCTGAGCCACGGGAGAAAATCGGACGGTGGTTGACATCACCCATCCAGCCAGGCAGGCAGGCAGACAGCATTGCGCGCTGCCATTACAAGTGCGCCAGCTTCCCCCTTTCGCCGTGGAGGTTCCCCGAACGACCCATAGTAAGACTACGGTATTTGTTCTTCTTGTTCTTTCCCCACCCCCACCCCAAAAATCAAATGCGACAGACACAGGTCCCTTCGCCAGCACTCACGCTTTCAGTCTGTATCACATGCTGAGTGGCGGATGCTAGGGGGCTCTTTCTCCCAGTCTGGACAGAATGATACAGAGCCAGGTGCCACGAAAAATTATGTAACGTGGGAGAGACGAACACCTGCTCAAGCGACCTACGCGCAACATTCAGAACAGAGATCTTGAAGCGTCGCGACGCTTTGTACCCACACATGCGTATGTATTCTCCAGCGAACAAAATAGACGAAAAGTATCAAGTGCATGGACGCTGTCTGAGTGCGATATGGGGCCACCCCTGATGGATGGATGAACAAGTGATTGCGGCTATAAAAGTATGGTACTATTACTAATAGGCACGCCGCGCGGGTGCTGCATCCCATCTCGGCGGGGCGCCCTTACAGCCACGCACGCGTCGATTCATTCATTCACCTCTTTCAAAATGAAACAGTTTCCCGCTCGCCTACTCGTCGCTCTTCATCTATATTTGGCGATACGGACTTGACTCGTGAGGCTGTATAACCTCTTGAGGTCTTGGCACTGCATACTTGGCTCGGCAAGCCTAGAGCATTACGTACAGCGCCTCGCTTAACTGAAGGACACCGGTTGAGATCAGGCGCCTGCCTGAAGTCCAGTCGATACGCACAGCTGCCGCAACCTTGGTGGATGGTCGCGTGGCTACGATGGGCGGCGGTGTCTCCAAGAACGAGTATGAGCGGATCCGCAAGGAGCTAATGACCAAGGAACAGGTCATTCGCACGCTCCAAGACCAGCTCCAGGAGACCGAGAAGGCTCGCGCCCCGGATCTAGTGTCTTCAATGACGCGACCAGCGACAACAACAACCACCAAGCAACCACCAGCCTCCTTGGGCAAGGCGCACCGGCCCTCGCTCGCTGTGGTACAATCAGGGAAAGTAGCCAATGGCTACGCAGCAGCCCCTCGGGCGAGCGCGGAAGCTGCCGAAACCCGCGTAGCCAGCCGGAACCACGGCCGCCGCGAAGAAGTGAGCGCAGAGGTCATCTCCAAGAAGAAGATGATGTTGACGCAATCTAAAGAGCGCGTCGTGTACGCCAAGAACGAAGCCTCGCGCGAGCTGCTCACGAAAGTGATCCAGTCCAACATCTTGTTCTCCGGACAGACCACAGCCGAAACCAACGAGTGTCTCGACGCGTTCTTCCCGCTTAAGGTAGATGCTGCTGCGGTCGTGATCGAGCAAGGCGACCAAGGCGATCATTTTTACGCCGTGGAGAAAGGGCAGCTCGAGATCCTCGTGGCTGTACGAGGCTCTCCGACGCCGATTCGATACGGGTTTCTCGGGTCGGGCGTGGGCTTTGGCGAGCTCGCGCTACTGTGTAACATGCCACGTGCGGCCACAATCCGAGCTGTCACCGATGTTGAGCTGTGGGCACTTGAACGCAACACGTTCCGCGAGATTTTGGCCTCGCACAAACTGGTTCGACTCCACAAGGCGCTTCAAGTTCTGCAGGGCGTGTCAATCCTGAACAAGCTGACCCACCAAGAGATGCAGCAGGTCGCGTCAGCGATGGACTGGGAGGAGCACGAAGCGAGTGCATCGATCATCCGACAGGGAGAAATGGGCGAGCACTTTTACATCATCACCCAGGGCGAGGTGCTGGTGACCCACATTGATCCCGATACGTCCCAGGAGAAGCAGATCCGAGTGATGAAAGCCGGCGACCACTTCGGGGAGATGGCGCTGCTCAAGGACGAAGTGCGATCTGCCACCTGCACGGCCAAGACACACGTGCAGTGTTTGTCGCTCGGCCGCGAGCACTTTATCGCCATGCTTGGCACGCTCCAGGAGCTGATGGATCGAGAGCCCGTCGAGCATGAGTCCAAGACGCTTGGTGGATCGGGGTTCACTCGGAACACCTCGAGCATTATGCTGGCCGAGCACGCGTTCGACTACAAATACTCGATGCAGATCATGATGGACGAGCTCGAGATTCTACAGACGCTCGGGCGCGGTGCATTCGGCCGCGTCAAGCTGGTGCGCCATGCCGGAACCAATAGCGCTTACGCGCTGAAGTGCCTGGTCAAATCTCGAATCGTGGAGAACAATCTGAAAGAGCACGTGCTCAACGAGAAGCGCGTGATGATGTCGCTCGACCACCCTTTCATTCTCAAGCTCTACAGCACCTACAAAGACGGCAAGTACATTTACCTGCTTCTCGAGCTGGCGTTGGGTGGAGAACTGTTCACGTATCTTCGACGGAGAGACCGCTTTGATGAACCCGTGGCCAAGTTTTTCATAGCGAGCATCGTGCTCACGTTCCAGCACATGCACTCCAAGAGCATCGCGTATCGAGACCTCAAGCCCGAGAACATTCTACTGGACAACGATGGTTACGTGAAATTGGCGGATTTCGGCTTGGCGAAGCTCATCACCGATCGGACCTGGACGCTGTGTGGCACTCCCGACTATCTCGCCCCGGAGATCATCCTGAACAAGGGCCACGACAAGGCCGTGGACTATTGGGCACTCGGGATTTTGATCTTTGAGCTGCTCACGGGATCCGCTCCGTTCTTTGCGCAAGATCCGATGCAGATCTACGCGCTGATCATCCAGGGCAACATCAAATTTCCCGTGTTCTTTGGGTACGTAGCTCCACGAAATAGGATGATGCTGGTATGCTTTTCTAATTCTATTTGTATCTGTTGACAGACGATCTTGTGGCGACCTCGTTCAAAAGCTGCTGTGTCAGAACCCGGCGAGACGGCTGGGCAACATGAAGCAAGGCATCAAAGACATCATCAACCACAAATGGTTCTCTGGATTTGCGTGGGACGCGTTGTTGGACAAGACACTCAAGCCGCCGATCGTGCCTCAGATTCGTGACGCGTTCGATACGTCCAACTTTGAGGACTTGCGGCACGAGCAAGAAGACACCGGGCTAGAATGTGACTGGGATCCCGATTTTTAGAATACCGACCAAAAGATAAAGAAGAATAGAACCTGGAGCGATTGGTGTCAACTGTTGCTCGATTTGGCAGGACGAAGAACGAAAGGGAAGATGATAGCGTTAGACTGTCAACTCAAAGCACACTCAAGCAAACTGGGTCTTATTCACTATTCCGGCATTTTCCCTACAGCAAGCTTTCGAAACTTATCGATCAGTTGTGCGGTCGTCTGGTCAGACGGTGGGTGGAAACGGATCTCCTTGCGGGGTTTCGGTGGGTTATATGTGTCGTTCTTGAAGCCTCTCTCCTGTTAAGCAGCCGATTTAAATCAAAGAGCATTCTTGTTCCAATAAAGCATTCTTGGAGAACATTACCAGCTCATTGGCCATCTCTACATGGCTTCCGTCACTGGCTCGCCTTTCGAACGGATTTAAAGTTGAGCTGCTGCTGCTGCTGCTCCGCTGGGTAGGGTCGGACAAAGTTGGACTGGAGGGAGAAGACAGTTTGATCGATGACTGCTGCAGCGTTGGTTTCGTTGGCGTGAGCAGATGCTGGAGATCCAACGCGCTCATACCCGCTCGCGGCGTCGGCTTGCCGCTACCCATCGGCGCCAACTGCCGCACTGCCGAGACTCGCTTGTTTCGAGCGACGGAGCTGGTCAGCGGGTCGTACATGCGTGAGGCCGACTGTCCCAGAATGTCATTGTGAGATTATTTCATCGCGTAGAAGCAAAAACAATTGTTCCACAATACACGGTACCTTGGGGCGATGGCCGAATGACATGGGCTGTATTGTGTGCTGAGTCGTGTAGTGCGGGTGTGTCGGTGGGGCATGTTTAGACGTGACCTGGACCATATTGTTCTGCGGACTGAGCGAGTGGTCTTTCCGAATAGACCGCAGATTGCTTGGGGACACGGTGATCACACTTGGCGGCGAGTAATCGGTCGGTCGATAGGCCACAGGCGGTGCTGCCGCGGAGAACTCCGCCCGGGTTCGCGAGGAGAAATCGGAGCTCGCCATCAAATCAGCTGCCTGGTTGATGAACTGCTATAGCAGGGCACATCTAGTTAGACTCCAACTAAAAAGCCTGCTTCTTGTCCACGTGGGGTCGCCTACGCTCGAGTGGTTGTGGGGGTTCTCCTCGACCCGCGGCGAATCATGGAGCAAGTTGGTGTAGAATCGAGGGTTCTGGACGCGGTCCCGAAAACAACAAAATGCGACAAACCATCAGACGGAGCGGTTGCCATGCTAAACAAAAAAGCCAAAGTGGCGTAGAGTATGTAAGGATCCTACCTTGTTGAAATTGAGCCGCTCGTACTCGTCCGCAAGCTGGCGCTCCATACAGAACGGATTCACATCGGCGTCCACGCGCGGGACGCGAACGCGCTTCTTCGCGTGAGTGGTCACGAGCGGCGCCTCCAGGTACGCGTGCTCGCGGTGGAACTTGCGGAGTTCGCGCAGCATGAGCTGCTCGCGCTGGCGCTCCTCTGACGTCAGCACGTGGGGCGGCATTTTCTGTTCTCGTTTAGACCGTCTCCAGTGTGTTCGGGCTGGCGATCGGTTCGAAATCGATCTCACTTCTGATGCTTTCTTATGCACTGTCTGATCCGCGCCGAGTCTATTTTTAGCTTGGCCTTGGGTCTGCCGACTTGCATTTGCGTGAGAGTTCAAGCAGATCGCAATGGTGATCCATCGAATGAGAAGTGCTCAATGAATTCAAATGATAGAAAAAAATCTCGCTGGCCATGCGCTTGGTCTCTCTCGTTTTCCCTCGGAACGATTTTCTTTTTTGGCCAGTTCAGGTTGATGATGGCGCGGGTAGCACGGCAAGAATTGAAATGGAAAGAACTAAAGGTCGGAACAATGAACGTTGAAGTTGGGCCAATAGGGGACGAAGACCAGCTGTTTATCAGCAGTTCTTCATGGTCGACGCGTCTGCTGTCAGTTGGGGCCGATTGGCTCGCTCGGGAAAGGGTGATGATCATCGTGATGATCGTGGAACGAAGTTGTAGAGGACCAAACAAGCTTGGGGCAGAGAGAGAGACGATTGACCTTAGCTAACATTCGTTCACTGGTCTCGAGTCTTTTGACGGCCACCTAGCCAATAATCATTCTTGGTTTGGGCTAAACCGTTTAGCCTCCCTCCAGTGAGTGGGAGACTGATGGAAGGTTCTCTTTGCGTGACTGGCCTCCAAACGGCCCGTTTTTTTGTTTGTGTTTGTGCCGCGCTTTTTTTTGGTGTGTGTGCAGCTGCGTAGGTGGCAAGTCTCCCCCCGGGTCTTCAATCCAAACTTCGCAATTCAATCAGGTTCAAGAGGTCGAGAACCCATCTCCCCAGGCGAAAGGCTCCCAGGCGTTCAGCTGCTTCTTATAAATTGTGGGAGGGAGTGCCAGTGCCACCCCACCCATCCGTCACTATGAGTGTCCCCCACAGAAAAAAAAACGGTTTCTCAAAAGCCTTTCGGTCCCTGCAGCATTTTATCACCAAAGAGGGAATCAAGCGAATGCAATTTGCGTTCCCCCTCCTCTTTCCTCCTCCTCCTCCTCCTCCGTCGCCCACCCAACTCAACGGCTTTCTTACCATGCTCAGTCAGTCAGTAACACAAGTAGCGACTAGGCCGGAAGCCTCTATGAGCGGGGCCTCCTATGCCTATGCCTACGCGCGCGCGTCGCCCGTGGATGTGCGCTCGGCGCCGTCCTCCATAGGCTCCTCCATCAGCTCGGGCCCCATATCCCGCGGCCGCCAGCTCGAGGCCGCCGTTGAGGGCCTCCCGTCCTGGTACTTTGAGTACGAAGATCCACGCGCAAACTGGCACAACGAGCGCATCCACCCGCTTCCAGAGGAGAGCGCGGCCGTCGACCTGCAAGACACACACGCGCCCGTGGCGCTGGTCCCGATGCCGCCGAGAGGGTACGAGTCGGCGAAGCGGGCGGCCAGGGTGCTGCGTGAGGCCGGCAGCAGCAACCAAGACGACGAGGAGGCCAAGCCAGCTCTGGCGCCGCAGACGAGCGATGGGTCCGACACGCAGAGCCACCGACAGCTGTTCCACCCACCGCGGTCCCGCAACAGCTCGGACCAGCGCTCGAGCTGGGGCACGCGGGCCACGACCGTGGCGTCCACGGCGTCGTCCAACCAAAACGATCTCGTGGTCTCGGGCTGGACCATCCGCGGCAGTGAGAAGAAGGTGATGTACCACATCGACGTGCGCGCCAAGGAGAGCCAGCTGCAGACTTACACCATCCGCCGCAGCTACACGGACTTTAAGCACCTCCACAACAACCTGTCCGACATCCTCGAAGCCCGCAAAGAACACTATCTGCAACGGCCCAGCGCCATCGCCGCTGCCTCCGTGCCTGGCGCCACGCGCCAGTCAATCCCCGACAAGACAAGCTTTTTCAGCAGCTCCAACGGCCGCTCCAGCCTGCTCGCCTCCAACAACCAAGCCAACGACACCTCCATGGCCGACGACCTGAATGAGCTCTGGTTCCTCACGTTCACGCTGCCGCCGCTGCCCAACGCCGGCTTCCTGTCGTACTGGAAGCGGCACGACCGCTCACATCTCCAGAACCGCTGTGAGATGTTCCAAGAAATCCTCCGGGCTTCCAACCAGCACCCGGATCTGCGAGACTGCTACGCCATGCAGTCATTCCTGAGCATCGCGCCGTGCGCGATCCGCGAGCGGGGCTCCTCGTACGTCTCGCTCTGTGAGTACAGCGTGCCCCGACTCAATCTCGAGCAGGAGACGCGCGAACGCAAGAAACTCGCGCGCGAGCGTCGACGGAACAGCAGCGCACACCCGACCTTGACGCCGGAGTAAATTAGCCCCTTTTTTATTGTTTGCGCCTTTGTTTGCCGATTTTGCATTGAAGTGTGCTTTTATACTTGGATTGTGTATCGTAGCACAGCGTAATCTGTGTGACTTGTGGAAGTTGCAACGGGAGATGAACCCTGTTTATTGTGGTTGAATTTCGAAACAACCGTTTTTTTTTTAGTCTGAGTTTTTCGAACGATTTCGGTATAAACAGTTTTTTTCAATCCAGATATTTCGCTAGTCGAGCTAGTTTCCTCCTGTTCAAAAGCAGATGGCTACATCAGTTCACGCCTGCTCCTTTCGACAACAAGTCCTTGGACGCCGCCAAGTAAACTCGCGAGAACTCGTTGGTGCGTGCTGGCTGTGAGCGGAAAGACAGGCGGCTGCCGTCTTTCGCTTCGTTCTCCGCGGTCGCCAAGTCGTGGAGCAGCTTGGCCATCGCCAGCGTCTGCTCCGCCGTCTCGAGCTGTTCCGCGTCCAGTCGGTTCACGAGCAGCGTCTGAACGATCTTGCTGTCGTGGAGCACACCACCGTTGCGACTGAATTGGTCCGTAAACGGATTTGCAGCTGGACCTTCTATGGACGAAGCCACGGTCGATACCTCACCCGTGTAGTGGTTCCCATCTGCCACGTAGAGCCGATCGAGCAGGCGATCGAGGCAGTACGGAGACCCGCACATGTAGTCGAACACGGTGTTGTACGGAAGCGCAGTAATCTATTAGAAGAAGAGCAATAGCGTACCATGGGTCAGATTATAACCATAGGCATTGGTGCGTGGCCCAAAGGTGACAGAGCTTGTGGTACGTACCACGGAAGTGTCGAGCTGGAGGTCTCGGGCGATCATGTGGACGAGGTCGCGGGCGTACGTGGGGATGAGTCGGCGGTGGAACGCTTTGCCCATGAACGTCAGTGTGTGGCTCTTGGCGATTGAAAATGTCAACATCTCCTGCACAAAGCGAACGAGATCTTTCGGGTCGAGAAACTCGTTTTCGTCGAGCCCGACCGACTTCATTAGCGACGCGAAAAAATCCGCCGTCATAAACACCGCAACGCCGCCGGATTCACCCGTCTCCTCCTGCTGGTCTCCAATCATCGCCATGAGTGGTACACGGCCACATGTGGGCGAGAACGATAGACCGCCTTCCACGATCGATGCGGATGTTGAAGGGACAACCATAGCCAGCATCCGCTGTGGAGACCCTGGCGACTTCCCAGACGGACTCATGCCGCCTTGTCTGGACGCTTTCGTCGGCGATATGGCGCCAACGCGCTTCTTGTGCGACTGGATCTGCAGCTTCCCGGAGCTGAGCGTGGACCGCATACGGTCGCACGTGGTCTCGAAGATGTCGTACGAATGCCTGAGCGTGCCGGCGAGATCCTGAATGTCTGCACGGATCCGTCCGCGCTCTTCGAGCGTCTCGGTGCCGATGATATTGACCTGCTTGTCCACGAGGATCGAGAAGCCATAGATCGTGTCGCGCAACTTTTTGACAGACTTTTCGATCACCGCCAGTTCCTCCTGCGAGCAATCCACGAGCTGCAGCGCCTCGAGCAGAATCTCATTGACGCGTCGGTCCTGGAGCGCCGAAATCTTCTTTCGCGTGGGTGACGTGGCTGCTGCTATAGAGGCTGTACCGTCACTGTGGTATGCCACACGTGGGGGAATCGACGGCTGACGCAGGTTTGGGTCGCTGAACGAGCTCAAGTACGCATCTCCGTGGTCCTCTAGCGGCTGCGGCGGTTCGTCCTCCTCCTCGCTGGTGCTGTGACTGGGTGCGTAGCCGCGGTCGCTAAAGCTCACGCGCTTTCGTGTTGACATGGCGACGCGAGGAGGAGGCGGATGCTGACTGCTATAGCAAGCGAAAGCGACCACAGAAGCGGCTAAGACAGTGGCCACGGGGCTGCCCGCTCAGATGACAGTCATTTCCACCCAGCCACTAAGCAAAGACAGGCGCGGATACAAACATACCTGTCTGATCCATTTGTGGGACCTGCGCCAAAATAGCCATCCCATCAACAGGGGGGGGAGGGGGGGAGGGGGTCATGGTAAACAGTATGGGCACTTCCACTGTCCACGACTGTGTGACGCGCCATCGCTGGCAGAGCCGAACGTAGTTGTGAATATTACTTTGTATGGCGCTGGGCCTGTATCTTGTCTAAATGTCGAGGTCGTCGTCCAAGTCGTCGTCGTCCCAGTCCGGGTCGTCTTCATCGATAAACAACAAATTGTTCACGCCCTCTCCGCCGCCCGCTCCTCCGCCTTGGTGCATGTACGGGAGCTGCACGTTGCGCTTGGCAGTTTCCTCTTCCACGCTGATAGACAAGCTGAAGCTCACTTCGTCTGCGCCCACTGGAAGCGCCTTGCCGCTGCGGATAGTCTCTGCCGCTGGCGCTGACGGCGTGACGTTGGCTGCCTGGAAGACTCCGCCATTTTTCACGGTTCCTTGCTTGGTAGACGAGCTAGTTGCTGGTACTGTCGCCACAGTTTCGCCGTTGGAACTGTACTCCAAGTGCCCGTTGGAAACGTGGAAATACTCGACGCTCTCACTGGTTCGGCCATTCTGTTTATTCCACAAATGGAACGTCAGCCCTTCACACACCCCACCCTAGTTGCGCCACTACGATGAAGACCCGTCTCCACCTTTTTCTTTCGCAGCAGCAGCACCATTCCGTGCTTGCGCTTGGGGATCTCGCGCCGCCTTTCCTTCGACAAGACCGAATACGAGAGCAGCGACGAATGCGTCTCCACGTGGACGACCGCGGTGGCTTCATGTGCGAGCGTCTGGACGGCCGACGGCGTCGCCAGTGCAGCCGCGTTCAGCCGGAAGATGACGGATCCAACGCGCGGGTCCCTTCGTAGCTGCCGGATCCAGGTAAGGAGGCGCGTGAGCGGATAGATCTCCAGTAGAATATTGAGCGAGTCGACGACCACCACGTTGGGGCGAGCCGACGACGAACCAGCAGCGGATGTTGCTGGTGTATTGAGCGTCTCGCCCAATCGCTCGTTCATGCTGCTGAGCAGCGGCGAGTCGGCTGGCGTCGCCGACAGCGTCGCTTCTAGGCAGAGCCAATCGGCTGAAAAGTCCATCACCACCAGCTTCTCGGACGCTAGCGAGGCCAGTGAGGCCAGCGGCGGCTCGAGCGTGTACACCGCCACGCGCTGCGTCTTGTTAGACGCTGTCGTCTGTGGTAGCATGCACAAGCAATGAGCAAACAAAGCCAGTGATAGAGAGAGAGAGAGAGAATTTCGAAATGAGGGAAGACCATACTATGGCTACGATAGACGCTAGAACCGCTCGCGAGGCGCCGTTCGCGTGCACATTCTCTTGCACCATAACGCATTCGCATCGATGACTGGTCGTCCACGTGGGTATCGGTGCCGGGGGCGCAGGAGCCGCATCGGATGTGACGCATTTCTGCAGGAAATACTCCTCCATTGTGTTGTTGATGGCCGAGCTCTTCCAGATGAATGGCAGGATACGGGTTACGCCATGGTTTAAACAGGGAGGGTTACATTTCGTTTGTTGGTGGATGGAGTAATCACGTACCCGGATCTAACGAGACATGGCTACATGATCCGCATTGATCTCCTCTTTCTTCGGGTAATTGCATGTTTTTACTTCTTGCCTTTCTTCTTGGCGCCGCCCTTCTTGCCTTTCTTCTTGGCTTCGTCGGCCTTCCGCTTCTCTTGCTGCTTCACGTGGAAGAGACGGTAGGCCACTTGGATGATCCGCGCGGCCGTGCTCTGCGCCTTGAGCTCTTCCTTGCGCAGCTCCTCGAGCTCCAGCAGCCGCTTGCGCTCCTCGTCTTTTTGCTGGATCACCACCATTTCCTCTTGCCACCGCTTCTGGAACGTCTCGAGCTTCTTTGAGTTTGTGGCCTTTTTAGCCTGCAAGTTCTGTAGCTGCTGCTGCTTGGCCTGCATGTCCTGCTGGTACTTGGCGGTCCATTCCGCGAGTTCTGCGGTGAGCTGCTCTTGGCGCTGCTTGAGAAATAACGAAGTCTCATCATGGACGCGCGTCTCGGTGTCGCACTTGGCCTGCAGCTCTTTGATTTTCTCGTCTTCCTCTTCAATCAATTGGCGGTACATGCGAACTGTGCTGGACCGCTTGGCCTTGGCCTCGCTTCGAGCATAGCGGATGTCGATCTGCGTCTTCGATTTGACCGCGAGCAGCTGCTCTTTGAGCTGCAGGATCGTGCTGCGGTGGTCGGTCACTTCTTTCTGGTGCTCGGTCTTCTCGCGCTGCAGCTCAGCGCTCAGCCGCTTGACTTCCTCGACGGCTTCACGCTCTTTTTTTAAAATTTCGTGGGCTTTCTCCTGGGTGTTTTTCCCGTCCTGAACATACCCGAGCAGCGTCTCGAATGTGCCGTGCTTCTTGAGCTCGCCCGCGGTCTGCGAGAGCAGCTCCATCAGCGCTTCGCGCTCTTGCTGGATCTTGAGCAGGTTTCCCGCAAAATTCGGGTTTTCTTTGAGATTGCGACAAAGGCTTTTGGTGGACTCGCGCAGCAAGCGGCTCACTTCCTGGATCTCGCGCTGGTTCTCCTTGAACTTGGACTTGTTCGCGAGCCCCTAGCAATCGATAGTCATCCACAACAACGATCAGCCCCCACTTTTTACGTACTGTCTCTTATTTGATGGCGATATGCCCATTCGTCACCTTGAGCACTGTGCGCTGTGCGATGAGCTTTTCATACTTGGCTTCGAGCTGCCGTTGGTCCTGGACGATACGTGAGATCTCTTCGCCCACGATCTGCGACAATTCCTCGCGGTGCTGCAGGATATCGGGCGTGATGCTGCCCAGAAAGTTGAGCTTCTCCAGCGCTTCCTCCAGGATCCCGCACGCGCGGAGGCTCTCTGTGGACGTCAGCTTGTACGACGCCGCCATATCGTGCTGTTTGTACCATGCGAGAAACCGCAGGCGTCGGTTCAGTGCACAAAAATACTCCCCGGACTTTATGAAATACTACATATTGTATTATAGCAATCATCCATTTTGACAGGCAAAAAATGACTTATTATCATGTTTTCACGTACAAAAATATCCCAAATATCCAAATTCAGAGTACAACAGATAGTTTTCATGTTTTGTTGTTGTGTTGAAGTAGCAAGGTCGTCGTGGGCGGATCAGGAAGAAAAAAATGAAATGAACTGGTATCCTTACTTCTTGCTCTTGGTGTTGGCGTTGCGGATGGACGCCTCCAGCTCATCCCACTGCGCCGGCGCGATCTCGCGGAACATGTTGAATTCGCCGCTGTTGGCGACGGTCTCTCCGCCGTCAAAGCGGATGATCTCGCCATTGAGCCAGCTCGCGTAGTCGCTCGTCATGTACGTGGCCAAGTTGGCGAGCTCCTCGATCTCGCCGAGGCGCTGGAGGGGATTAATATTGCGCATGCGCTCCTCAAAGGCGCCGGTCGGGTCGAGACGGTCGAACGCACCCTTGGTCTTGAATGGGCCTGGCGCAATACCGACGAAGCGGATGCCGTACTGGCCCCATTCAACTGCAAGCGACTTGATCATAGCCTGCACAATATTGTAGAGACTTGTAAGCATACAGTTCGTATTGTAAATGTCGAGAGGAATGTGAACTTACGCTGACGCCAGCCTTCGCGGCGGCGGAGGGAACCACGTAGCCCGAGCCAGTCTCGGCGTACGTGGTGGTGATGTTGAGGAATACGCCGCCGGTCTCCTTCTGGATCATGCGCTTGCCCGCGTCCAGCGTGACGTTAGCCGTACCCTTGAGCACAATGTCGACGATCGTGCCGAAGCCCTTGGCGTTCAGGCGCTCAAAGGGCGATACAAAGTTGCCAGCACTGTACCATAAAAAGCATGTTAGTACCACGACCCACCTGAAACAACAAGCGCAACGGCTACAACAAGCCAAACGACGTACGCGTTGTTGACCACGATAGTGGGCACGCCGGCCTTCTCCTCGAGCTCGTCGAGCGCGGCCTTAACCTGGTCGGCATCGCGCACGTCACCCTGCAGCGCAATGACCTTGTTGCCGGTGATATCCTCGATCTCCTGCGCGGAAACATCCACGACGCCGCGTTTGCGGCTCATGATCGCGACGGTTGCGCCGAGATCTGAGAGCTTGGTGGCAATGCCTTTGCCCAAGCCGGTGCCACCGCCCGTGACCAACGCGACCTTGCCTTGGAAGGTGTCCTTGGGCAGCATGGTCGCCTTGACAATCGGCGAGCGGCCGGTAGCACTGGAGAAGAAGCGACATGTAGCGATGGAGCGCATGCTGGCGGGTGAAAATGATGAAATGACGTGAGGAGCGTGATAGTGGTCGCAGCAGATTTTAGGATCTCGTGCGTTGACGTGCCAATTCCGTCGTGTAGCTCCCCGTGGATTTGGCCAATCAGCGTCAAGTTGAACCTCCATGATACCGGTTAGGAAAATTACCAGTATCAAACCGGTTCTATCCACACTGGCACCATTTTCCACGGACCGCCTTTTTTTGGGCGATGGGACGTCAAGCGCCATCTTGGTGTTGAACTCGTCGCGCGCCGTTCAATCGCGGATTTATTTGATTTGTTTTCCACGAACCTCTAGCGACGCTTTGAGAGCAGGTATGGCCAAACCGAAGGTAAGAGTATGCGCGTCTTGTCGTGCTGGTTCCAACGCGGTGCTGTTTACTAACCGAAATGCACTGTACGCCCCGCAAAGTCGGCCTCCATGAGCTCCAATATGGGCCAGCGCATGTCCATTGGGCTTGCGAACCTCATGGACGCCGCGCCGCTCTCATCACCGCCACATCACGCGAGACGCAGCCGCACGCGCAAGAGAAAGCCCAAGCAGCTCAGCGTCGAGCTGGTCGCGTCAAAAGGAGATGGCGCCGTGCTGTCGGCGGCGTCGCCTACGGCGTTGGTGGTTGAAGTATCCTCAGCCTCGGCAGCTCCACTGGAACAAGGCAATGAAACCGATCAGGCTCATGCTGAAGATCATGAGGATGGTAAACATGCAGAAACGGCTCAGCAGCTGCTGCTCGTCGAGCCCACGACGCCGCGCGGCTCGGCGGTGTCGGCGGTTGCGCTGTTCGACGCGATCGCGAACGACGCGTTTTTCGAAACAATGGCGCGACTGGGCGTCGAGCTGTGCGCCAGCGAGGACGACACGCAGCGCGTTCGAGCGAACGCGCGACGCGATACAGCGATCAGGGCTGTGGTCAACGTGAACGGATTCAAAGATCCGACCCACGGGAAAACACTGCTCCACCAGGCCTGTAAAACGGCGAATTTTCACGTGATCAAGTGTTTGCTGTACAACGGCGCGAGCACGTCGCCGCAGTGTGTGATGGGCCGCACGCCTTTCCATGATGTCATCTCGTCGGGACAGCGCGACCAAGCATTGCAAGTGCTGCAGGCGCTCTACGATTACGAACCACAAGGCATTTCGCGAGTCGATATCAACGGAACCCATGTCGTCCATCTAGCGGCGATCCATGGCTGTTTAGACGTGATTCAGTGGTGCGGTCGGCTCGCTCAACAGTCAGAGTCGCCGCTTTCCATGTCCATCACCTCGTTCAGTGGGCGGAATATGCTCCATTATGCAGCGTACAATGGACGGCTGCCGGTGCTGGAATGGCTACTCCAGGATGGAGCCGTTCGCGGCCCGTCGATTGCGTCGCTGGATGTGAACGGCTACTCGGCGCTCCACTATGCTGCGATGGGCGGCCACTTGGAGGTATGTCGATGGCTCGTGTACGATGCGCCATCGCGTCGAGATCTCAATATCGTCGGAACCAACAGCGACGGCCACACAGCTCTCGATCTCGCCAGACAGACAGAAATCCAGGCATTTTTGGAGCAAGTCTCCCAGGTTCCAGACGCGCCGACCAACATCACATGTATCGGCGTGGATACTTGCTCCATGGGCATCTCCTGGACGTTTGAGCCGTCCACGGAAAACCAGCGACTAAGGGAAGAGCTCACACCAAAGTGGTTCGAGTTGGAGTACTGTAAGAAGCCCGTGGGCCTACGTCGAGCGAGTGCTCTACTGTCGATCTTGATGATCGTACCGTCGGAGACTGCCGGCGCGGCTGCCTTATCCGCATCGTCCTATCTGCTTGACTGGGAAGCGCTCGACGTATTTATCCAGCCAGATTCCCGCGAGTACTGGCTCGCAGGACTCGAAAGCGACTGCGAGTATCTTGTTCGCATGCGAACGTTCAACCGGAATGGCTACAGCGAGTACTCTGTGCCGAGCTTGAGTGGAGAATTCAAGACGACCGCGTCAAATGCGAGCGAGATTGAGACCATCAAGAGGAATTCATTCTTCGATCTGCTCACTCCGCAACCCTCGCGGATTATCTCCGACCTGGCGTTCATCGGTACACTGGAATTGGAGCTGCTCGAGGCGCGACGACTGCTGCACTGCTCGTCGCTACAGAGCAGTACTCGGCGTGAAGCGGCCGACCAGGGACGATTTTTCGGCGTCCTTACGCTGCAGCTCCCACTTGATTCTAACGAGGAGGCGCCGCGACGACGAAGAACCTCTTTGTCGTTGTTCAAGTTCGACCGTGACCCGGAGCGGTCGCACGCACCACAGCCATCCCCAGCTACGCGCTGTCTCTACAGGTTGCGCACGGACTTCGCTACATTACAGCAAGATCTGCTTCAATCCGGGAGTTTACAAGCGTTCCGTCACCCGCAGTTTGGCGTGCGCACTCCGCTGCGGGTCCCAGAGGCACTCGACTCGGAACTGATCATCGAGGTGCACCATGAAACGCCGTCGGCAAATTCCAGTGTAGTCGGTATGGTGCGATTGCCGCTCAAGGAGCTAGTTCGCGGCTTTCCGGCCAAACTACAGTGGCTGACGCTCGAGCACGGGTCCACCGGGGATCCGGCGGGTGGATGTGAGCAAACGCACGGAGAGGTTTTGATTCGCTCACTGTTTCTCGCCGATGGGATTCGCTCTCTGCCGCACCCGACCAGGCTGGGCATGGACTGCTCCTCTGCTGAAGAACTGCTCGATGATACGGCCGACTTGAGCTTTAGTTCGCCTCCTTTGTCAAGCACCTCGACTATCACAGTATCGTCGTCCGCGTCCAACTCTCCTGCAAGCAGCACGAGTAGTAGCCCAAGACTGAGCCCCATGACTTTCCCGCCGATTCCTGCAAAAACCGACCGCATCAAGTACGACCCACTCGGCTTCCGCGTTTATCCTTCCCAAGAAATCTTTACCTATCGAAACTACGAATACTATCGGCAACACCACATCCGTGTCGCCTCGCAGCAAGAACAACTGTGGCTTCGCTATCATTTGAACAAGCTCAAGGACGAAGAAGAAACACCCCAACGAATGATATCATCGACTTCTTTCTCTGCCTATCTACGAGGGAGCGATCACGATGGTAAACAGTACGAGCCTTCTGACAGCCGGGATTCTGCTGAGTTTCGACGATTGGTGTGGAACGGAATCCCACCATCGAGCCGACGAGTGCTATACATGACCATGAGTGGATCTAGCCGGAAGCGCCGCGCAGCAGGCAAGGGATACTACCAGCGACAGCTTCAGCGAGCCATGGAACTGAAAGTTCAAGCTGACGAAGCCAGCTCAAGTACCGTGGAGCGTCACGAGCGAACAAAATTTGACATTGTGCGACGGCAAATCCAGGTTGATTTGCAGAGAACGTTCGCCGGGAACCAATCGTGGATCAATTCAGCAGACGGTCAGGCCGCGATGGAGCGAGTGCTGCTCACCTACGCGGTCCACAACGAACGCATTGGCTACTGCCAATCCATGAGCTTTATAGCTGGGCGTCTGCTGTGTTTGTTTCACGATCTGGATCACAGCAGCGAATCCTGTGGTACAGATCGTGTGGAAGAAGACGTGTTCTGGCTGCTTGGAACGCTATGTGAAGACTACTTCCCGAGCAACTACAGCAAAGGCATGGAAGGTCTTCATGTAGATGGACTCGTACTTGAGGCTCTCCTCCAGAGGCGACTTCCCAAAATCGCTCGCCATTTCCTGGTCGTGCTTCACAATCCGCAACAAATGGGGCTTTTGCTGGTCACTGGCTGGCTACTTCCGATTTTCTGCGCGGTGTTCCCAAGCGAGACCAGCTTCCGACTACTCGACGTGCTCATCTACGAGGGTTCAGGCGCTGTTTTCTCTCTCGTGATTGCGTTGCTTCGAATGGTACAGCCCCAGATTCTTTGCGACACCAAGGATTACATGCAGCTCTTCCGGCTGCTCAAGGAGCGCGACCAGCGCCTCCACGACACGGCGTTGCTCATGGAGATCGCACTGGACGAGCATTTGCTGCTGGAGAACGATATCTCAGCTTTACGCAAGCAGTGCGAGGTTCAGCACGACGAGGATCGCTGCTCTCAAGATATGGAGCAGGAACTACGGCGCAGCGAGCGGCTCTCGTCCGCATGACATCCCACTTGACTGTGAATTTCTTTTCCCGTTGTGTATCCATATCGCTTACGGAGGGCATTGATCCATTTTAATACAGGTGTCATCTGCCGGGTATTAAATAACAGAGGATATCATCGCATAAGAAAGGTCACAAAGTACTTGCCCTTGGCCGTTTTGGCGCTCTTTCTAAACGCAAACAGCGCATTGACGGGCGGAAACCTCTTGCATCAAAAGGGAAACCTGTGCGTACATCACGAGTATTTGCGCGCGACCCAGCAACTGAACGCGACCGGAGACGTCGGGAAACGATGGAGAAGGACTCTGGCATCCACACACCGCGAAGGAAGCGCGCGCGGAAAGAAAATGCGCTCGCCACGACGACCACCCCGCCGCCCACGCGGTTGTCGCCCGGTGTCCACGGCCAGCGCAGCAGCGCCAAGGACGACGGCGCGCGCGTCGTGTGGCGCGACTCTCCGGCGGAGAAGCAGATTCGCGTCTCTGGCACGGGGAAGCTGGCACAGCAGGAGGAAGTGCAAGGCTTTGTAGGCCGCCTGGCGCGCGCGAGCATCGAGACGCCCCCGCCAGGGCTCACACCGTCGCACTCGCGCGGCCACGGCACGGACAGCGATGGTGACCACGGGGACAAGAACAAAAAGAAGAAGATGAAGAGTGGTGAACACCAGGCCAAGTGTTCGTCGCTCACGCGCTTGATGCCCGTGACCGGGCTCGGGGTCAGCCCACCGACGAACGACCACGAACCGAGCCATGTGTCGCGCCATATCCTGTTCAGCCCCGAGGCCGAGCCCAACAAGTCGAGGAGTCGACACTCGGCAGAAGCGTCAGCGTCTCAACGATCCTCGTCGCGAGCATCTTCACGGTCGGGAGAGTCGCAAGATGAGTTAATGTTGCTGGATCAATTGGACGAGCGACTTTCGCGTAGGACACCCGAGAGAGCGCTGGAGCCCGTTCGAAAGCGTGAGCCGTCAAGGTCGAGTAACGCGCAGAGTATGACGGTATCAACAGCGCCTGCCTCGTCGACGTACGTGACTCCTCCACGGCAGAGCCACAACGGCCATCAAGTCGTGTCGTCTGCGACCAAAGTGACGCCGCCTGCCAAAGTGCAACAAAAACTCGAGTTCGAATCGCCCGACTTCACCGAGGAATCCTGGGAGCTGCTCGACCAGATCGAATTTCAAGCCAGCCAACAGATCGCGAGCCGCCAGAACGGCGGGCTATCACAGTCGACCCAGTCCCAGTATTTCTCTCACCAGGTTCTTCCACCTGCCCCTGCTCCTCGTCCATTACGAAATCCTACTGTTGCTCAGTCAACTAAATGTTTTGTTTCTTCGCCTGCAAAAGAGAATCCGGTGGTAGCGGCACCAGTCAACGCCACAATGAAGGGCCAGGCGTCCCCATCGATCGACAAGCGACTGAGCTTCGAAGAAGCATTCACTTCCGATCATTCAGTCGCGACAACTGCGAGTCAAGATTCTTATAAGCGGCTGCTTGTTCTCGAGCTCGACCGAGATCCATATCATCGACGCGTTGTTTTGCGCCTTCTTGATGAGGAGGAGAATCACGTTGAAATTGAACTTGTTGAGGATTGGTATGACACTATTGTGGATGCTGGAGACACAATCCATCTCATTCTGTCCGAGCAAGATAGCAGTGGATTCTTCTCCCAGGATGGTGTGCCCTGTGCGCGGTCAAGCAAGCCAGTTCACATCAACCACACAGCTCAGCGTGTCGTTGTGGACAATGATCGCAACCTCATCATCGTTCACCCCGACATTCTTGTGAGTGACCCGCGTTGATTTTTTCTGGCACAAAAGCTGGTCATCTGGAATATGATGTATAGGTTTCCCCCACGGGCGTCACAACAAGCTTTGGATGCCTTCGGCGCGCTATTCTACGTGAAACCTTGAATGTCTCCCAGCCGACGAACCAGAAAGCACTGCTGGGCACTCTGAAGCACGAGCTCTTCCAGGAGTGTCTCGTGTCTGGTCAGCACCAAGTCGATTTCATGCTAGCTGAAGCCAAAAAGATTGTTGCATCGAAGTGAGTGGACCTGCGTTTGAGCTGCATCTCTTCGTTTACTCACTGCACCCATTGTACAAGTGTCCTACAGCTCATCGAAAGCAACTTGAGTGAAGAATCTGCTATGATGGAGCTGGGAAAGGTCATGCAGGACTATCAAAAATGGCTGTTTGAATCTCGGCGTGGGGGAGTACAACTGAACCAGCCTCCCTCTGCAGCGCCGCCGACTAAAGTCTTACTCCGACAGATTTTGGCAGTTGAGGAGATGCTGTGGTCTATCAAGTGGGGCTTAAAAGGTGCTACGGATGCATCTGTTCAGGCATGTTTCTCTTCAACACCCGACGAGGTTGTGTTGCCATTGGAGCTGAAGACTGGAAGCAAGGCCTATGGTGGCGTGGAGCATCAAGGCCAAGTCATTCTCTACACGCTGATGCTCAACGAACGCTATCAACAACGGTGCCAGGATGGGTTGTTGATGTATGTCCCCGGAATCGAGACGAACCGCATTGCCGCGATGGCTTCTCACGTCCGAGGCCTCGTTATTGCTCGAAACAAGTATGCTGCTGCGATGGCTCAAGTGAAGGCGATGGGGAGTGTAACATCTGCCCATCAACAGCAAGCGTTTCCACCGATGCTGCGGCGAAAGCGTGATTGTGAGCGTTGCTTCCAGGTGGACGAGTGCGTCTTGCATCATGCAGCAGTTGAGAATGGAAGCGCCGAATCGAGCGCCCTTGATGAACTGTTTCATCGCAAGGTCGGCCATCTCCAAGAAGCAGATCTATCATACTTTCGCAAGTGGAGTCGGCTGATTGATCTGGAGCACCAGAACGCGGACAAACATTTGCGTGCATTGTGGCTGCAGACTGGGACGAAGCGTGAGCGTCACCCGGAGAGTTTGTGCATAGCGCAACTTCGCTTGGTCAGCGAC
Source organism: Pythium dissimile (assembly GCA_023336445.1). Taxonomy (NCBI): domain Eukaryota; phylum Oomycota; class Peronosporomycetes; order Pythiales; family Pythiaceae; genus Pythium; species Pythium dissimile. The sequence goes on along the minus strand of JAADWZ010000225.1, from coordinate 25,675 downwards.
GAACCAGCTCCGAGAGGCTCATCAGGTTCAACTATGATGAGGATTGTTCGGTTTCAGAGGGATAGAAGGGCTGCTCCTGACCTGACGACTGTATCCTTTCTCGAGAATCGGTTTCGCGTCGACGATCGAGTGATTGTCTCTGTGGAATCAATTGATGAAACGAAGTTGCTCGTCCACGTCGCGAGGGGTCGAGTTGACGCACTCTCGAGCGACACAATCGTTCTCGAGACGTTCCACTTAATTCCTTCGGTTGTTGCCACCGGTCGGTCTGTTGTTGGTTCCGAGTATACTTGGCGAATCGACAAAGATTCCATCGTCAGTGGTCTGAGTCGTGCGAAAGAAAACTTGGTCAAACTCTTCGTAGGTCCAGCACCGGAAAAAATCACTGAAGGTACCAGTTCCTATCTTCGTGCTGATTTGCTGTCAAGTACCGTCTCCCAAGGTATGCCAACGCAAGCAAGCGACCAAACTGGTGATGTCCGAAGAAGAAAGTTGGTTGTGCACTTGCTCAAGCCTCGTTTTCGGTCATCGCGTTTTGAAGAACTCTTTTCGCAACGACACATGGTGCAACAAAGTCAAACCGTTCAAGGTCACGACGGCCAGCGTGCACATCAGCTTCAAGAGGAGTTCACGCGTCTCAATATCGATCAACAGCGTGCTGTCATGAAAGTACTCAACTCACTCGACTACGCTCTCGTTCTGGGGATGCCAGGCACAGGCAAGACATCGACTATCGCGTTCACCGTCAAGGTGTTGATATATCTCGGGTTTTCTGTTCTCATCACGAGCTACACCCATTCGGCCGTCGATAATCTCCTCCTTAAGCTCATCGCCTGCGATATCCCAATGATTCGTGTCGGAAACTCCAAGCAAGTTCACCCTCAGCTCGTCCCGTACACACTGGAACATCTGGCTGGCGATGGGAGAGGTGGTGGTTTATCTGTTCAAGCGGTGGAAACTCGTATCAAAGAGGCCAAGCTAGTGGGAAGCACTTGTCTCGGTGTCAACAGTCACGTTCTCTTCACGAAGCGACGGTTTGACTTTTGCATCGTAGACGAGGCAGCCCAGACGACTGAACCAGTGGTGTTAGGACCTCTGCGGTGTGCAGACACGTTCGTGCTTGTTGGAGATCACTACCAACTCCCACCACTCGTGGCGAACCATCAAGCCAAGCGAGAAGGTATGGACGTGAGTCTGTTCCGACGACTTGCCGAGGCCCACCCAGAAGCCACGCAGCAGCTGAGCTATCAGTACAGAATGAACGGCGACATCATGCTTGTGGCGAATCGACTCGTTTATGCCGATAAGCTGAAGTGCGGATCAAATTCCGTTTCTGCAAACCGACTCCTATTGAATCTTCCGATGAGCCTTCATGTGCCCAAGGTTCAGCATTCTTGGCCCGTACAAGTGCTCGGCAATCCCCACGGTGTCCAGTTTCTCAACACCGACAGTGTGACCGGAGTATGTGAGACGTCGAACAGTGGAGCTCAAGGGCGCGGTCGAAAGCTTGAAAATATCGTTGAGGCACGGGTTGTTGCCACACTGATCCAAGTTCTTGTCGTGAGCGGAACTCCGCCAGAAGAAATCGCTGTGATTTCACCGTTTCGAGCTCAAGTATCGATTATCCAGCAGCACATTCGAGACCTGCTGGGAGCAAATGCGACGAAACGAGTGGAAGTCAGTACGATCGACAAGTATCAGGGCAAAGACACAGATGTGGTGCTCGTCTCGTTTGTCCGTTGCAATCCAGAGCACAACGTTGGAGAGTTGCTGACCGATTGGCGTCGCATTAATGTTGCTCTCACGCGCGCCAAGCAAAAGCTGGTGCTTGTCGGGTCCAAACAAACCCTTCGATCGGGGAGCTCACTCTTCAACACGCTCATGGAGCTCATCGACGCGAAGAAGTGGGAGGTCTCTCTGCCACCGGCCGCGGTGTCCATGTTGGACGACATTCTGACTACTCTACGACCGCACACGACCGCTTGTCTACGCGAACAGGCTGAACCTGAACCTGAAAGTGAACCTCTCGTGATGATGCACCAACACGCCACCCATGACATCGAGTCCCTCATGCCCACCAATGTACCGATAAAGAGTGGGTCAGCAAGACCGGCACGCGTAGAATCTCGTCCAGCGAATCATCGAATCACGGACGACATCATGGGCGAATATCGTCACAGATAGCCTGTCTCGTTACTAGGCCATCATGTGGCCCAGGGCCTGCCTGTAGTGGGTTGTGTGGGTTGCAGCTTAGCCCACACGATCATGTTCCTGTTCCAGTAGTTCAATACTGCTTTTCACCTAGATACTAAAGTACACAAAAGCCACATTCATCTGTGCGCGCCACCTCACCACCCAGCAATATGCTCTCGTCGATCTTTCGCTTGCATGCAATGTTCTGCAGCTTTGTGGGCACACCTCAACTTGAACAGGCCAGTGCATGTCACTCTAACGGGGTGAAAAGACCTCTTCACAAGTGAAGAGTGAAGTTCGCTCGGTTTCCGACTCTCTGTGGGGTTCAAGCTTCCGCCTGAGCTGGTGCAACAAAGGCGCGGCGCCTCTCTTGTCCTCCAGCTTGCGCCACCACATGGGACCACCGCATCTTCCGCAGGCGCCAGCTGCATGGGTCCATCATGAAACCAGCCGCCGGTCGCGCCACGAGCAGCTCAAGCAGCACAACCTGGGCCGTGAGAGCAGACGTTCAGTTCACTTCCCGTTCCGGTCCATTCGAGAAGCAGCATTCTTCCGCAACCATGAAATCGATCGCCATCGCAGTGTTGGCGGCTGTGACGCTGCTGGCGTCGGCGGCCGACGCCCACGGCTTGCGCGGGCTCCAGTCGACAACCGAAGTGGCCAAGGCGACCGAGCCCGCCGCCGGCGACTCGGCGGTGTGGGACGAGCTGGTCGCGGCGGCCAAGCACGACGTGGAAGCTGCGGCCGCCAGCGACGATGACGCGTCGACAGTGGCATCGGATTCCGATATCGTCGACGACGGCGACGGCGACGAGTATGGGAGCAGCGCCGCGGACGCGGACGCTGACGTGGCCAGTGCCATGTCTTACGGCTTTACCGACATCAGCGGCGAAGAGAAGAGCAGCGAGATCGCGGGCGTCGTGCCAGCCAACATCCGCGGCATGGCCAAGCCCAGCAAGGGTGAGGTCACGCAGACAGCCGCCAAGCCGCTACCCACCACGGCAGGGCCAACGCCGGCGCCCATCGGCGAGTCGGCGGCGGCGGCCAAGGATATCACGTCGATCGACAAATCGGCGATCCAGCGAGATCCTACGAGCTACGGGATCGTGACGACGCCGCCGGCGCCAGCAGCGACAAAGGCCCCCGCGCCGACCACACCAGCGCCTCCGGCGATTGGCGAGTCGGCCGCTGCGGCCAAAGACATTACGTCCATCGACGCGTCCGCGATCCAGCGCGACCCCAAGAGCTACGGGGTCGTGACGCCGGCGCCGGCGACACCGTCGCTCGCGGACTCGCCGATGGCGGCCAAGCCGTCGTCCACGCCTGCGCCCGCGAACCAGAGTCCAACGCAGCGTGGCAGCTAGAGAAGCCTACGATTTGGAAACGGACTGCGTGAGCGAGCGGGACTGAAGCTCGCGATATTTTATGTAGGGTTTGTCGTTGTCGGATGCGTATTCCATTTCTCTTTTTTTCTGTCTTGTTTTGAAACTAAGACAATGGAAACCGTGCTTTGTGGAGTGGGAATCGAATGAAGAAGTCGTGCGTTTTCTCTCCTTTTTTTGTCTGTGTGTGTCGAGGAGCCTAGCGCCGCCCTCCAAATTATGTCCACGATCTTGGATGCCAGGGGACATGCAGCAAGCCAAGGACACATAAGCATCGATCAACCTCTGTCCCAGTTTCCACAGGGAGAGCCTGGAATTCCCACAACCACGACGTCGACTGCGACAAGAGCAGTGAATGTTCTTCCTGCCCAAAGGACTTCGCACTTCGCTGCGTACTCTCCTGACAGCGTCGCTCCAACTTGGTCACTCGCTCCCTCGACACCGCCCTGGTCTTGGGCAGAAACTCACGAAACGCCCACACCAAGAACAAACGCTTGTCGTACTGGACCGCCCACTTGACCACCATAGTTGTGAACAAGAAGCTACGCTGCTCCACCCTCCACTTGGCGATTTCGGTGTTTTCTGTTTCGCGCATCACTGGCTCGATCCGCTTGCCGGGGAGCGCTCGTGGGCGGCGGACCGCCTTGAGTCGCTGCAGCGAATCGAGTCGTCCACCTTTGACAGCCCAGCGCGGCAGCCAGGAGACACCACACAAGAATTTTGGGTCGTACAGCTCGACGACCAAAGCGACTAACGTTCGATCTCTAACGCATCGTACGGATCGGCGACGGACTTGGTGCCCGGTCGTCGGGGGTATATTGGCTTGTCGGCCACCCATGAGCGCTCCCCAGCAAGCGGATGCTACAAGTGCCCCCCAGTGTCCACTAACACTAGCAGAGAGCGCACTGCAGCCGACGATCCTACAGTTGCCGGTGCTTCATCCGATTCAAAATTTCCCAAGGCAAGGCCTTCGCACGAAAGAATTTGTTTTTGATCAGATTCTGCTCGTACTGGTGGCAACAGCCCGCATAATGTGTGAATTCTATGAACAGTCGTGTGAGACAGCTCACATCGTCGCCATCGCCATCGTCGATAGCAGCAGAGCCATTGCTACCATGCTGCTGCGCCTGCGTGACACCGACGATGAGCTCGTCGGCGGCGGCAGGCTTGCAGTCGCCATCTGCCGACACACTCGACAGAGTCTGGGAAGACGGTGCAGTAGTTGTCGATCGACGCCAGCGTGAGGCGGACGATCCCTTGGCCCTCGCATCGCCCAGTATCTGTCTCGTTGTCCGTGCGGCGGAGGTCCACCGCGATCCCAATCTCGCTTGGACTGGTCAGCACGAACGTGCCAGTGGTGGTCGGCGCCAGCCCTGGCCGAGCCGTCGCAGTTCGTGATCAGCACGGACGTCTCGGTGTCCGGCGAGCTGTCGCTGAGCTCGGCCACCGTGACGACCCACTCGGTGGTCCCGTTGAAGCGACCAGGCGACGGACTGAAAATTACATAGTCGCAGAGTCCTTTACGTAGAATCCGATATCGGTCTGAGGGTCTGCGGTCATCGGAGCGGAGACGTTGGGGGCGAAAGGAGGGACTTGCGCGAGCCAGTTACGCACCCCCGGGCACATGTCGGTGGACTTGGCCATGGTTTGTGGTTGGAGCTGGCAAGTTGGCGAGTGGGAGCCGACAGATATATTTCCGAATGAACAGAAAGAAGAGCAACAGGAGTGGATTTGCGCTTGGGCTTAACTCCATACTTTAGATAGGTTGTGGACACGTGATGAGAACGAAAAATGGAAGTGCGTGAAAATGGAAGTGCGTGTGACATACGCACCCATCTTTCAGCGGAGTGTTAACTGACCACTTGCTCGAGAAGACATCTTTTTTTTCATTTTCACCACACACACACGGAGACTGTTATGGCTATGAGGAAGTAAGTCCTGTACTGAAATACAGCGTGACGTGGCCACCCTCTCCAGACAAGAAGTGTAAACGATAGTGTTGACTTGAATGAAAGACGCGAGCGTGTGATTATACTGCGCGACCAAAACTGGATCCGCATCGGTTCGTGGAGCTCTACACGAATGCCAGCACTGGGTAGACGTGGAAGCCGTCGTGGGTGAGACCTCGGAACTCTTGGCGACTGAAGATCTGTCGCGTGAACAGGACACCGCCTGGCCCACCGACGCAGAACTTGCGTTCTTGGTTCGTGAGCAGCTCCACCGCATGCGTCCACGGGTCCTCTCGTCCGGCCATTTCGACAATCAATTCGTCAGGAGCAAGCTCGAACTCGGCTGAGCAAGACTCGCCACGCAGCACGCGGTCGGTCACGACACGGACGCCTCCCACCAGCTGATCTGTCGTGACGTGGCGATAAATGAACTGTCAGCCGTCAAAGTGGCTTCCACCTCAAACTGAGCGAATGGCGCCCATTCATTGCGGCAATGGTTTCTTCCGGTTGGAGCTCGTATTGGACCTGGCATCTCGCGTTGCCATTCGCACTTCCTTTGGTGTGGCACTCTCCGGCGACCACCGCGCCTGTGGCGCAATGGCGGTAGAAAAACTGCCACCCGTCAAAGTACTGATGCCCCCACACTCGCGAGCACAAAAGAGTGGGGGTTAGTATTAACCCCGTGTTGGCTAAGCAAGCCCAAGACTCGTTAGCTCACGTCGGATTTTGCACACGCGGATGTGAACGTCGTGCTCGATTGCCGACCCCATTGTTGCGAGAATGGGAGGCTGTCCTCGTAGAATGTTGGGGGCCGCACAGAAGAAGCCAATGCTGGATAGTAGAAGGCTGTGGCTGTGTGCAGAAAGAGAGTATACTCAGTCAATGGAGAATACCTCGTGCGTCGAAAGAGCAGCCCTGTAGTCGGTCCAAGATGCACAGACACTTGGTAGAGAAGCTGGCTCGCTTCCTATTAGGAGCCCTTGAGTTGTATTGTCATCCTCGACCCACCACAAACACTAAAAAGAAAGAGAGAGAGGAAACAATTGGAAGGAAACGTGCCGAATGGCTACATTGGTGAATTTGTTGAGGTTCAGTTCATATCCCCATAAGTTAACTCTGAGCAGCTCCCCGTTCGAGTGACACTGGCCAGCTCCCCCTCTTGAGTGACGACAAAATCCCAGTGACGCGACAACTCACCACGTAAGCAGAGCAGCAACAGCCGACGCATCGAACTCTCGCGTCCCCCGTCCTCTCGCCACCATGAAGGCTCTCGCGCGCATCGACTTCTTCCGGTGCGTAGGCTTATCGTGCTTCTCCTCTCTCTCTCTTGTGCATCCGCTCATGTCGCTCTCGCTTTCTACAGTAAAGTACCCGAGGAGCTGCAGGTGAACAGCGGCAGCGGCATGGTCTTCTCGGTGCTGTCGTTCCTCACCATGGCGCTGCTGCTGGTGTCGCACTACAACGCGTACATGGCGCAGTCCACGCGCACGTATGTGTCGCTCGACTCGCACCAGGAGGACCAGCTGCGAATCAACTTCAACGTGAGCCTCGTGGCGGTGCCCTGCCAGCACGCCAGTGTGGACCTGTCGGACCACATGGGCCAGCGCTTTGTGAACATCACGCGCCACATCCGCCACTTTAAGCTCGCATCCAGCAAGAGCACAAACCAGGTGGCGCGGCTCGAGGAGGTGGTCGTGGACGCGCAGGTGCCGAGCTGGGGCGGCGTGGCGCGCGAGACCCACGCCGGGGTCCACTACTCGACGCCGCTCACGACCAAGAATTTTTTCGAGTTTATGGGCAAGTACGAGCTCGTATTGATCAACTACTACGCGCCCTGGTGTCCGTTCTGCCAGCAGCTCAACCCAGAGTGGGAGCGCGCGGCCGCGCAGCTGCAGGACCACCCGGAGTACAGCGAGCGCGTGGTCATGGCCTCGGTGGACTGCACGGACGATGACGCCGTGTACCTCTGCCAGCGCGCCAACATCCGCGCGTTCCCGTCCATGCTCATCTACATGTACGGCTCCACGCACACGCGGTACATCTACAACGGCCCCCGCAAGAGCGAGTATCTGCTCCAGTTTTTGGACCTGTTCTACCGCCGGCTCGAGCCCGATGCTGACTTTGCCGAAGAAGTGCACACGGTGGACAATGCGCTGCCCATGCACGTGAACCACGACAACGCCGGCGCCGTGCCGCTCCAGAAGATCAAGCACACGATCCCGACCGACGCCGTGGAAGGCTGCGAGATCTCGGGCAGCATCAGCGTCAACCGCGTGCCGGGCAAGCTCGTGCTCACGGCGCGCTCGGCCGACCACTCATTCGCACTCCACGACGTCAACATCACGCACCACGTGCACCACTTTTCGTTCGGCCAGATCCGCGCGTCCGAACACTTGCTGGACGGCGCAACGCGCAACAGCGTGCTGCCCACCAACCGGTTCCCGCTCGACAAGACCATGTACTATGCCGAGAACGTCAACATCACGATCGAGCACTACCTCAATGTGAGTGGATCTATCGTAGAAAGTGCAGCGTGGGGCCTTGTTTTTACTGACAGATTGTGTGGCTGCATGGATGTAGGTCGTGGGCTTTGACCACTCGGACCACCGCGAGTACGTGTTTGACCGCGTGCCGCGCACGTACGAGTTTTCAGCCAGCAGCAATCAGTACAACGCCAGTCAGTCGCTGCCGTCGGCGTTGTTCACGTTCGACATCTCCCCGCTCGTGATTCTCGTGGTCAAAGACAACGTGCCGCTCTACCGCTTCCTCACCTCGCTCTGCGCGGTCATCGGCGGCGTGTTCACGGTCATTGGGCTCATGGACTCGGGCGTGTTCCACACCATGAACTCGATCAAGAAGAAGCAGCAGCTGGGCAAGCTCGCATAGAGAGGCTATTCATGTAGCGAAGGCGGTCAAGTCGCAGTTTTAATGAACATATAACGTACAGCCAATCAGCCTATTGGAGTACGCACAACAGCAATCTGGATGAGATCCCGATCCGATTCCACACCAGAGGGGACGGTGCTCTGGACACCGTAGAGCTCTGCTCTCTAGAATTCGTTGCGTGGCGGGTTCTGTTGAATATTCGGACGAGAGAGGTGTTCCGCGCCTTACCACATATCCAACAAATTTCAAAAGACAGCGTTTTGTGGGTGGAGGGGGAGTAGTCCATCCAGAGAAGAAGAAGAAGAAGAACGATTCCATCAATCAGTCTGCCTTCTGTAGATAAAGTTCCCGCGGTTTTGGAGCAGGAAGAGTGAGTCGCCCCAGCCGAGGGTCTGCGTGGCGGAGAGGCCCGAGAAATGGACCCACCAGTCGCGAGTGCAAAGCCAAGACGGTGAGACCGTTGTCGCTCCTTCTCCTGCACAAGTGTCCTCTATCCAGCACTTGCCGGATACCGTGGCGTCTGTCCTAGTGGAGCTGCTCTTCGTGTCGGCGCTTGCTGCTGTGCGCCTGTACCATCCAGTGTTCAACACCGCGTTCCGCGACCACATCAGGCTCCGGATTTCGCCCGACGCTGGACGGAACCATGCGCTTGTCTCGGTGCTCCACGCTGGAACAGCTCATGGACGCCACCACTTGCTGTGCACGCGACTAGCAGTCGCCGACACGTACCTGCTGTCCGGTCTGCTACCTCATTGTTGGAAGCACCGCCTCCACAGCCTCACGGTGAACAGCAACGACTACGAGCTGTGGCTCGATCGACCGCTCGAACTCGACGCATTGACGTTCTTTGCGACGCTGACGCGGTTCGAGATTGGCTACATCGGGCAGTCTCCGATCGATCTACGCGCGCTGGCGAGAAGTGTTCCGCAGCTCCAGTCGCTCACGATCCGCCACGCCACGCAAGTGGAAAATGCACTCGAACTGGACGGTCTCTGCTTCTTTGTCGAGCTGCGGCATCTCCACTTGGAATGCACCAACATTTCGACGTTTGTAGTCGTCGACGGGCTACCCAAGCTCTGTTCGCTCACGCTTCTGACAGCACCGCAGCGGGAGCTGGAAGACGTCGAGTGTCTGAGACGTGTAGCGTCGCTGGAGAAGCTCGTCGTGCGCGGCGAGTGGCCCAAGCAGTCCGCGCGAGCGTTCGAGAGACAGCACGTGCATTCTCTCCGCGTGTTCACGCAGCTCAGGCACCAGCATATCTGCCATTCGTCAGAATCCGACACGAGTCCGCTCTAGCGGCGCCACCCGCCATGGTTCCAGATGCTTGGACTCTGCGAATTGGCTGCTACTTGCTGGCCAATCTTACGCCGCTGCTCGCTCTGCGCCAGCTGGAAAAACTGCAGCTCACGGTCTCGTGAAAGCGCGAGACTGCCGCGCGCTGCGCCGCCTGGTCCAGCTACGCGAGCTTGAGATGGCCAACGGGCTGGGTTGAGGATCTCATGGGCTATTAGCCGGCATTGGAGAAGCTCGTGGTGGAAAAGCATAAAAACAACACGTCGTCTCGCGCGCACCTGGCGCAGCGTCGAGACCACAACCTGAACTGTTCGTGGAGGGACGAGATGCACGCTGCTCCCGACTACGAGCCGCGACTTCGTGCGCTCGTTCTTTATGGGCAAGTGCACAATCGACGACGCGGATCTTGTCGTGAGGCTCATGCTGCACCACGTCGAGCAGCTGGACGTGTGCAGGCACCTTCGCCTGGAGTGCTGCCGCCCATCGGCCGACTGCCAAGCCTGAAACAGCTCGCGTTCCGCGGCTGTTTGCTCCGCATGGACGAACAGGAAATTGGTGAGCCGCTGCGAACATTTGCCAGTGCCTAGTGTCTCGAAGAGCTCTACATTGACACGATGAGATCCTCGTTTTATTGGCAGCAGTGCGAGCTCACGTTCGCCTGTCTCACGCTGCTTTGCCCACGCGCGCCCAACCTCCTCGTGCTGGGCCATGGCGGCGCCGAGTACTACGGGTTAACAGCGCCGGTGACCCATTTATTGACGCCAGCTCTGTTCGTGGCGAACGCGTCGACGGTGCTCTGCAAATTCAATGTAACGAATCTGCGTGCCATCTCGTTATCGGACACTTGCGACTGCGACGTGTTACGAACAGAACGCCACTCCGGCGGAGCGCTGCCGAGCCTGCAACGGATTCTCCACCCCATCGCGGACTGTCTCGGCGCCGTGCACTGCATGCGCCGTCGAGCGCAGCGCTACGGCACGGAGAGAAGAGAGAGCGTGCGCCGCGTGCTCACGCCGCGGTGGGCACACCACTTTGAAGAGCTCGTCGACACAGATTTCGACTCGTCATCGTATTGACTTCGTGCATCCAGCGACGGCGGTGCTTTGTTGTTGTTGTTGTTGATGTTGCGGTAAGCTTCATCGAATTCAGGACTCCAGCTACGAGTATTATAGCGAGTGCTCCAGCTAGGAGTATAATAGCGAGTGTACCATCCATGGCTGCATTGGTCAACTTTTTGGTTCGACTAGGGCTTTTTGGTTCACTTATACGAGTCAACTCCCCTCCATGGTTGCCTCCAAAAAAGCGAGCAGCTCTCCACCTAAAGCCACGTATCCCGCACCATGCCCGTGGCGGTGGACAAGCGCGGCGTGGACGCGCCGCTGCTCGCGCTCTTCGGTTTCTCCGTGGCGCTCAAGCTGCTGCTGCTGCCTTCGTACACCAGCACCGACTTTGAAGTCCACCGCAACTGGCTCGCGCTCACGCATTCGCTGCCGCCCGCGCGATGGTACCACGAACAGACCAGCGAGTGGACGCTCGACTACCCGCCGCTCTTCGCCTTGTTTGAGTACGCGCTGTCGCTTGGCGCTGCGCGTATCGACCCTCAGCTCGTGCAAATCTCGGCGACGCCGCTGTTCAGCGAGCGGATCCGCAACTTTCAGCGGCTCAGTGTGGTCGGCGCGGATGTCGTGCTATTTTACGCCGCGTACGCGTACTGCACGTCGTGGCCCACGGTGACGACCACCGAGTCGGCGTTTTCGCGCCACAAGCGGCTGGTGATCATGCTGCTCACGACGCTGGACGCCGGGCTGCTGTATGTGGACCACATCCATTTTCAGTACAACGGCATGCTGCTCGGCCTGCTGATCCTGTCGGCGACCAAGTTCCGGCTCAAGCAAGACCTCCAAGGCGCGCTGCTATACGCCGTGCTGCTCATGTTCAAGCACATTTACCTGTACGCGGCGCCGCTCTATTTCGTGTACTTGCTGGGCCACCACTGCTACGTCAAGACCAGTGACGAAGGCGAGGAGCATGGAGAAGACCTGACGGACGCACCGGCGCGCAAGCGATCCATCTCCAACACGGACGTCCACGATACGATCCAGATGCAGCACGATGGCCAAGCCTCGTTCTCATTGTTCCGATTTCTGCGACTGGGCGCCATGGTGCTGGCAGTGTTTGGCGCGGCCTTTGGATCGATCCTGGTCACCCACCCTGACCCGATCGCCGGCCTGAAGCAAATCTTCTCTCGTCTATTCCCCGTCCAACGCGGGCTCTGCCACGCGTACTGGGCTCCGAATGTGTGGGCGTTGTATGCGTTTTTGGACAAGGCGCTCGTGGTTGGCGGCGTGGCTCCCGCAGTGGAAGGCGTGGCGCTCATGAGCGGCGGCCTCGTCCAAGAGGCTACATTCGCCGTGCTGCCAAACGTTCCACCGCTCGTCTGCGCCGCGCTCACGTTTCTCAGCATGGTGCCCGTGCTCTACACGGTCTGGCGATACCCGGACTCGTCCCTCTTTATGAGTGCGCTCGTGTACTGCATGCACTGCTCGTTCATGCTGGGCTACCACGTCCACGAGAAAGCCATCCTTCAAGTGCTGCTACCCCTCGCTCTGTTGGCTGCCGAGAGCGTGAACGACATGCGTCTGTACCGCTTCGCGTCGATCGCCAGCTCGATCTCGCTCTTCCCGCTGCTGTTCACGCCCGCCGAGCAAGGCACCAAAGTGCTCATCGCGGTCATCCACGCGCTGCTGGCGTATGTGACGCTCGACCCATTACTCAAGGACTCGCTCAAGAAGCGCCACATTCGAGCCACGGCGGTCGGACTCCATGCGATCGAGCGAGTATACACTGCGCTGCTCGTGGCGGTCGCCAGTGGCGCTGCGTTGTTCCCATTCATCCCTAGGATTGGAGCCAAGTATCCGTTTCTTCCGCTCATGGCCACGTCGGTGGTCTGTGCTGTCGCCAATTTGTACGTGTGGGGCTTTGCCATTTACCAACACTACCGCAAGCTCGCGGCGGTCAAGTCGTATATGCTGCCAAAGAAATAATCACCTATCCACGCCATGAAGAATCAAGATATGGAGACGCTATAGATGTAAGAAACAATGTTTGTGACGACTATATGCGGGGAAAACGAATTCACTTCTTGGAGCAAGGGCCGTCGGCGTCAACGATCGTGAGCGAGCTGTTCGAGCACTTGGCGTTCTCAAACAGACACTTGTTGTTGTACGTCTTGCCGTTCGAGGCGCACACCTGCTCGAGCTCGCGCGTGCACTCCTTGTCACACTTGTCTGGGCAGGGACCGTCGGCGTCCACCACCGTCAGCTTTGCATCGCGGCAGTGCGCGATCTCGAAGAGACACTCGTTGTTGTAAGTCTTGCCATTGGACGCGCACAGCATATTCAAGTTCCGTGGGCAGCCCTTGTCGCATTTGTCCTCCTCCTCGCTCTCGTCCTCCTCCTCGTCCGCCGTCTTTGCGCGGTCTGTGATCACGGAGATGCGGATCGTCTTGGTCGAGCTCGTCGTCTTGTTCTTGGTGCACGCGCGGTCGTGCGCGAGCGTGAGCGTCGGCGTGTCGCACTTGGCAAACTCGAGGAAGCACGCGCTGGCGTAGGTCTTGCCGTCGCTGCCGCACACGGGCGACGCATGTGCCGCATCACAGACCACTTTGCACTCATGGGCGCTGGTGGTGGACACGCAGAGCGCGAGCGCGAGCGCTGCGAGTGCCGGAAACGAGGCGATCTTCATGGATAGCTGAGCTGGTGAGAAGTTGCAAATGGGCCGATTCCACAATATTAGTTCAGGAGCTATTCATCAGAACTGTCTGGCCGAGAGTGATTGTCGCAGGTAGTCAGAACAGGCTTGTTTTGTCATGCACGGTGCATCTGTTTGGCTTTTAGCCAATGAAAGGGTCACAGCGCAGACTGTGGTGGACTAAACGCAACCCTAATCAAAGGTTGTCCAATAGTAATTTTTGGAAATATTGTCGATATTTTAATAGAATACTTTCTGCGGAGTGAATATTAAATTTACACCGCAGAAAGTATTTTTTTAGATTTCAGTGGTATTCTTTTCTCCACGGGAGAAGTAGACGATTGAGATCGAGCTGTTGGCGCTTCCTCGAACGATCTCGGAGACACAGTTGTAGTGCAATTGTGACAGGTCTTTTTATGGAGACACCAAGCTGCTGGAGCTCATCAAGCTGGTGAGGGTGAGTATTCGAACAAAACAACTTTACGAAACAAATCAAATATCGTTCGTGGATAAATCGTCCTTTTGTACAATGGTTGCGCACTATTTCAACTAGTTTATTTGTACGCTGTGCAGGGCAGCCAATGTTAAACAGCTTTGACTGAAATCGTTGACGAGGACTGGCTGGCAGCCAATAATGAAATAGTGGCTGCCACTAGGACTGGCTGGCAGCTCCAGCAGCTTGGTGTCTCTGAGGACTGGCTGCCAGCCAGTCCTCGTCAACGACTTCAATAAAAGCCCAGACGAATAATGAGAAATGTATTATAGATGATTTCTTTGTACCGCACCAATGTCCACGCCCCAGGCAAGTCAGAGGGAAGAGAGAGAGGTGTTCATCGATTGCGTATTCTCTCAATGTCGAGCGCCTTCATCTCGGACAAGTACAGGGGGTTCACGCCGGCCTTGACCAGCTCGTCCACTTCCTGGATGCGGATCCGCTCGAGCTTCGCCAGCTCGGCCGCATACTCGTCTTTAAGCGCCTGGCCCTCGGCCTGCTTCCGTGTAAACACGTGCTTGTGGCTCTTTTCTTTCTCTTCAATCTGCGCCTGAAGCACTTTGCGGTGCTCCAAGCTCGCAATTTGTTTCCTCTCGCTTTCGTCTCGCACGCGAGTCTTGTCGGTCTCCACTTGCGACATGATCGACTCGTACTCTTTCTGCTGCAGGGTCGCCTCGTTGATCCGCGCGCGCTGGCGGTGCTTCGCCTGGGCCTCTCGCTCGGCGCGCAACTCCTCCATCTCGAGCTTCTGCTTGCGCAGCAGCGCCAGCTCAGCCTCGCGCGCCTGCCGCTCTCTCGCTTCCGCCGCGCGCTTGGCGCGTAGCTCATCCAGCTCGGCCTTGTCATTGGCCATTTTCTCCTGTGTGGACCGCAGCTTGGCGCAGCGCAGCTCGGCCTCATGGCGCTTCCGGGCTTCTTCCTCTTCTTGCGCCTTTTGCTCGTCCGCCTTCTTGAGCTGGTACGCGAGTACTTTCTCCTCTTCTTCCTTGACGCGCCGCTTTTCCTCGGCTTTGCGCGTCAGCGACTGCTCATTAAACGTCTGAATCTCGACCATCGCGAGACATGCACGCTCCACTTTGCGGCGCTCTCTCTCGGCTTCTTCCTGCTGCTGCTGCTTGATCTTGCCGAGCATCTCGTTGGCCTCGTGCGCCACGAGTGCGAGCTCCGCTTCGCGCTGCCGCTTCCGCTCGGCGATCTGGTCTTCCAGCACTTTCCGGTCCTGGTACCGCTTGGACATTTTCAGCTCGTCCACTTGTTCCTGCCGCTTCAAGTTCTCCAGGCGCTCCACCTCCATCAGCAGATTCATCTTCTCGTCGTACACGAGCTTCTCCTCGTCCAGCTCCACTTTGAGCTTCTTCTGCTGGTCGCGGATCGTGAACGCCTGCGCTCGCGCGCCCAGCGTGCGCAGCAGCTTGATGCTGTCGTGGTCCTGCTCCTTGAGGACGGTCGCTTTGCGCAGCACTTCCTGGCGTTCCTGGTCCAGGATCTGCTCGATCTGGCTCTTGGGCGCGCGCCGCGCGGCCTCCTCGCTCAGCTTCATCATGTGCTCCTTGCGCTTCTTGGCCGTCAGGCGCTGCTGCTCCTGGTCAGCGTCGCGCTGAGCTTCCAGCGCCTCGAGCTCGGCGGGCGTGAGGATCTTGGTCTCTTGCTTCATGCGGCGATATTCTGGCTCGTCCAGCAGCGTCGTGGGCCGTGGGGCCTTGCCGTGGCCGTGCACTGGCTTGCCGTGCTGGCTGGTCGCGTCAGCTTCCTGGTTGCTGGAGCTGCTTCCTCCTCCGCCGCCCACAATGTCGCGCCCGGCCTGCATCGACCGGTCGCTCTTCTTGAGCGAGACCGCCTTGCTGCTGCCGAAGAGCGTGTCGTCCACCTGCGGGGCGTGGGACACTCGGCGGTACCGCCGACTCGTCGACGAGCTGGCGCCGCCGCCTGATCCACCGGAGCCGCGGCTCGATGCCGACGCTGTGCGCATGCTCATCGCTGGAATTCTGCTGGTGAGTATATTCGATCGCTGGTTTGCTCTCCAGACACGACGCCTCGAAGGATTGTTGCTTTAGCGCTCCACACGCAAGGACAAGCCACCCACTCCAGCTCCAGTAGGCTTGGTGCTATAATCAGCACCGACCAGACCAGGCGCAGCGACGGTGCTCTGTTGAAGGCGCCAACTCTGTAATAATAGCAGAAACACAAGGTCGGCCCGGCCATCCATCCTCTTGTCTAGCGAACCATCCTCTGAATTACAATACCAAAAACAAAACTCTTCTTCGCAAAAAAAAAACCTCCAAAGCTCTGTTTAATTGCGCTTCTTCTTGCCGCGGCGCTCGCGGCCCTTTTGTGCGTTCGGGTTCATGCGGCCAAAGCCCACGACGATGCTGCTGTGCTTCTCGGCTTTGACACCCAGGTCGTGGGCCACGTTCTCGCCGAACGCGCTCTGCATCACCTTGTTGTGCTGCCGCTGGCGCTGGCCCCAGATGCCCATCATGAGCTGGTCTTCGCGCAGCAGCAGGTCGCCCTGGCGGCCGCCCTTGGGCTTGGGCAGCGAAAACTTGGTGCCCGTAAGCTTGGTCGGGCGGTTCGCGCGGTGGTAAAACACCATTTGGCCGTCCTGGCCGATACTGTACGACACGCGCTCGAGCGTGTTGTTGCCGCACTTGGGGCAGAACATGCGCTCCATCTCGGTGGTCGTCGTGAAGCAGGCGATACACTTGAGGATCCACTGCTTGACGCGCTTGATCAGCATGCCCTCGGTCGAGAGCAGCCGCAAGCCCATCTGGAGCATCACGTTCTGCATGGAGAAATCCGTGGTGATACACGCGACCGAGATCTCGTGCTTGATGGCCTCCACGTTCTGGCCGTCGCCAAACATGGAACCTTTAAAGTCGGTTGAGTTGAGCGTGTTGATCCAGTTCTTGCCGTCGTCGTCCGCGGCGCCGGCATTGCTGGACGAGCCAAAGCCGCCGAGAATGCGCGACTTGACCTCGGCCTTGAGAATGTTCTGCGCCACGGGATCGGCGTACTCGGCCTTGTTCTCCGCTTCGTCTTCCCCTTCATCCTTCTGGTCCTGGTCCTTCGATTGCTCATGCACAAACTGGCAGTCCTCGCCGTATTTGCAGCCTTCGGGTGTGCTGAAAAACTTGCAAGGGATCGCAACCTTGCGCGTCTCCCCGCCCGCGTCTCCATCTTCAACCACCACTGAAGGGTCGTGGATGAACTTGCACTCGTCGCCAAACTTGCAGCCCATGGTCGTGCCGAAAAACTTGCACGGGTACCGCGCGCCGCTGACGATCCTGCCATTCGCGTCGCGCGTCACGGTCGCCGAGCTCTCGGGACTCTCCTTCAAGTGGTCGGAGCCGTTCTGCTCCACCTCGAGCATGTACGCGAGCGCCATGACTCGGAGATCCGGCAGCGACAGCGAGGCAAAGTCGCCGGTTTTGCGCGAAAAGTTGGCCACGGCCTTGAGCGCCTCGGCCGACGGCTCGCGCTGCTGGATCGTGAAGGGCAGCGTGTCCAGAATCGCGCGCGAGCGCTTGTCGCGGATCTCGGCGATCACGTCGGGAACCGTCCAGAAGTTCTCGGCCAGCGGTGCCAAGTTAGTGCCCTTGATGATGGCACCGGAATCCACGACCAAGTGAAGCACCTTCTTTTTGTCGCCTGTGGGCATGGGAGCAGCTACGGATGGCGCGATTGCGCGCGCAGGTGCGGCCACTACTAGTGCAGGCGATGGCCATTGCACCTGGATCGTCGCGCTCTCCATTGCGGCGGTGATCTCCTGTGTGTCAGCCATTGTTGGTCGTCAACAAGATGGGTGCAGAATGAGCTTTGGTGGTCTTTCTTTTCGAGCAGCTCCCCAAACTGTTCACCAACCAAACGGTACTGTTTTGCACCAATCCCAAGCTGTCCGTATGAACAGGATCATCCAATTCTCAACGGTTTATAAAACCTGATACAAACCGTATCAGTTGAGAAGATTAGCCACTTTACTCGACTAAATACGAATGAAGTGTCATCCCTCCTACGGTCCATCCAAACCAGACGGAACAGAACGAAAAAGTGGGAGGGGTGAAAGCGCTGCTTCGACGCCCCTCGTCGCGGCAGCAAGGAAGAACAAAGGCGAAAAGATCGCACCTCGCCGGACGGAAAGGGCTCGACGGACGCCAACTTTTCTCGCACCAACAAGCAGATACCAACGACACACGCACGATGGCGCACATCTTCGGGGACACGGACAAGGAGTCCGACTATGGCTATGTGTTCAAGGTCTCGGGCCCGCGTACGTAGCTCCTTCTTCTCCTGCTTTTCTGTTCTCCGCAGCGGAAGGGTAGAACCACTTTATGTTGTTGTTGTTCTGACTGTGGAGCATTATATTGTTCTAGTCGTGATTGCCGAGAACATGCTCGGCGCCGCCATGTACGAGCTGGTACGTTTTGTTGGATCGTTCTCCCCGCTCCTCTCTCTCCACCACAGAACCGTTCTGACCTCATTTTCTTGTTTTTGTTTTTTGTTCCGCGTCTGACAGGTTCGTGTGGGCCATGATAAGCTCGTTGGCGAGATCATCAAGCTCGAGGGGACCAACGCTTCGATCCAGGTCTACGAAGATACCTGTACGTTCTTACGTTCTCCCCTCCTCCTCCTCCTCCTCCTCCTCCTCCTCCTTCGCTCCCCTCCTCTAACTTAATCTCATCCGTCATTCCTCCTCCCAAAGCCGGTCTCACGGTCGGCGACCCCGTCGAGCGCCGTAAATCGCCGCTCTCGGTGGAGCTCGGCCCCGGCATCGTGGACAACATCTTCGACGGCATCCAGCGTCCGCTGCAGTCCATCTACGACCTCACGCAGGACGTGTACGTCCCTCGCGGCGTGGACGTGCCCGCGCTCAGCGCCACCAAGCGCTGGCGCTACCGCCCCGTCGGCTTCCGCGAAGGCGACCCGATCTCGGGCGGCGATATCTTCGGCATTGTTCACGAGAACGACATCCTCCACTCGCACAAGATCATGTGCCCCCCGAACGTGTTTGGCACCGTGGTGAAGATCTACGGCGGCGGCACGGACCAGAACGAGTCGTTCACGCTGGAAGATACGGTCTTGGAGGTGCGGGACGACACCACCAAGACCACGCACAAGCTGGGCTTGTCGCACTTTTGGCCCGTGCGCAAGCCGCGACCGGTCGCCGAGAAGCTCGCGGGAAACGTGGCGTTGCAGACGGGCCAGCGCATCATCGACGCGCTGTTCCCCTCGGTGCTGGGTGGCACGTGCGCCGTGCCGGGTGCGTTTGGCTGCGGCAAGACCGTGATCTCGCAGGCGCTGTCCAAGCACTCGAACTCGGACGCGATCGTGTACGTGGGCTGCGGCGAGCGCGGCAACGAGATGGCCGAAGTGCTCTGCGACTTCCCCGAGCTCACGATGACGGTCAACGACCGCGAAGTGCCCATCATGAAGCGCACGACGCTGGTCGCTAACACCAGTAACATGCCCGTGGCTGCGCGCGAGGCCTCGATCTACACGGGCATCACGCTGGCGGAGTACTTCCGCGACCAGGGCATGAACGTGTCGATGATGGCCGACTCGACCAGTCGATGGGCCGAGGCGCTGCGTGAAATCTCGGGTCGGTTGGGAGAAATGCCCGCCGATAGCGGCTACCCGGCCTACCTGGGCGCGCGGCTCGCGGCGTTCTACGAACGCGCCGGCCGTGTGGCCTGTCTGGGCAGCCCCAAGCGCGAAGGAAGCGTCACGGTGGTCGGTGCCGTGTCACCGCCCGGCGGCGACTTCTCGGACCCGGTCACGGCCGCCACGCTGTCGATCGTGCAGGTCTTTTGGGGCCTGGACAAGAAGCTCGCGCAGCGCAAGCACTTCCCGTCGGTCAACTGGCTCATTTCGTACAGCAAGTACATGCGCGTGCTGGAACCGTTTTTCAACAAGATTGACCCGGACTACTCGGAGCTGCGCACGCGGTGCCAGGATATTCTCCAGAAGGAGGACAACTTGACCGAGATCGTGCAGCTGGTCGGCAAGGAATCGCTTTCGGAGGACCAGAAAGTGGTGATGGAAGTGGCCAAGATCATCCGTGAAGATTACCTGCAGCAGAACGCGTTCTCGGACTATGACTTTACCTGCCCGCTGGTCAAGAGCGTGGGCATGCTCAAGACCATTATCCTGTTCTACAACCTGAGTCTCAAGTCGATCGCCGACTCGCCGCCTGACGCCAAGATCACGTGGGCGCAGATCCGCACCACGCTGAACCCGGTGATCCAGAAGATCATCCAGACCAAGTTCCAGCTGCCCAAGCAGCCAGTCGAGCAGATGAAGGCCTTCTTTGACGGTCTGTGTGAGGAGATTGAGCAGGCGTTCCAGCAGCTCTCGGACTAAAGGAGGAGTCCAAGGAAAGGTCCAAGCGTTGAAAGGTACTGTAGATGGCCGCCGCCTGGAGCTCGGTGGGACGTGCAACCAGGAACACAGTGTAACTCCGCTTCGAGAGTCGTGCGAGAAGAAAAACAAAAACAAAAAAATTGTGAGACCAAGCAGTTTTTTTGGGTGGGATCTTCTTCCGACGACGGAAGAGTACTAAATAAACAAACACATGCGCTGTGAACATGGTTTTCTCTTCCGAGTGGTGTATTTGCACCTGTACTCAGCTGATCGCTTCTTTTAGTGGCAGTCTCAAGAGGAGGAATAGACAAAGCGGGGTACAATATCCAACTATTGGACAAAGCGGGGTACAGATACAGAATCTTGATAGAAGATATCTTCCTGGAGGGTAAGAGCGCATCACGACGCTGAACCGAAATAGGTTTTGATAGACCCATTGAGCAGGGTCGCAGAGAATGCAGAAGGGGGTCGCTGCTCATTTGTACACAACTCCAGAAAGAAGGATGCTACACGAAGTTTGTATTGAGGCGCTCCTAGTTTTTCTTTGCAGTAGTCTCGCGCGTGCTCGCGCTACCGGAGAGAACAAACAAATAGAGAGAGCCAGAGAACACAAACTCACACTGAATTCTGTCCTCATGTGTTCAATCATCAAGCTCGCCTTTACTAAGAAATTCCGATGCGATGCTCGAGGCCGCCCTTTGGCTTCGATTCAGGGCACCAAATGTCGTAGATGAGTTATTTTTCATGAGCACGTCGAAGCCACAGTGTAAGCGGAAATTTTTTTTGGACACCGCGCTCCGCGCCGGAGATCGCCTGTCCGCAGCAGGCCATGCCTGTGTGGAAGGCGTTGCGAATGGGAAAACGTGGAAAGTGAGTCGAGTCTCCAACGCGCTGCCGAAAGCGTATATGTCCCGAACACGTCTTCCGTGCTTCCAGCACATTTTTGTTATATAAGTACATATTGAAATCTGATATTCTTCCCATCCACATTGGATTTTGCTGAGTTCTGTCCACTTCTTGGATTTTGTACCCCACTTCGTCTATTCCTCTCTCAAGAAGCGAGCTCTTCGCATTGGTCGTCGTATCGTATAACCTGAATAGTTTTTTCGAGCCGCGGCCGCCAGCGACGCAGTGTCGAGTTGGTGGAGGGATGCAACAGAAATTTACGGTTAGCGAGATCATACTTGAAGTACGTGTACTTCGTATTATCTGAGCAGCCACGCTGATGGTACAGGTCCTGTAAAAATTACTTGGGAGCTGGTCAACTAAAAAATTTTACTGTGTTCTGTTCTGTAGTAACGTTACAGACCGATTCAGATTCCATGTTTTGACCAATTGATAAACAAAAAAGTTTGTACCCAAACTCGCGATCCATTTGTGACAATTGGTGACCAGGAGCTGGGTACATGGGGTAATTAATGAGTCGTTACCATGCCCACCATACGATCCTGAGCATGGTCGTCACTACATCGACAGAGGCGGAAGAGGACTCCTCCAGCCAGTGTCAATGTAGATACGGTAATAAGGCCATTTCGGCCAGAGCGCGAGCTGGAGCTGGAGCTGGAGCTGAGCAGCTCCCATTCAACAACAGCCTCTGAAGAGCAGCCAGCCAACACAAGGCAGTATTACTTCCGTTTTACGATACAGGTATAAGCCACCACATCGCCTCCGCCGACGCCGCTGTCCAGGCCTCGCTGCGCGAATGGTTTGAGTCGTACGGGTCGAATTCCATGCTCCGTGTGGACTTGCGCGCTGTCTCCGCCGACGACGATTCTGATTCCGCCACCGGCCGCGGCCGCTGTTCGGGCGCCAGCACTGCGTGGATCCACGCCGCCACCAAGCCTTGGCAGTATCCGTTCCTGCGCGGCGACAAAGACACCGAGATGATCGACGCCGAGTGCGAGATTCTGCGGCTCGTCGCCGCGATCGCACCGTGCATTCTCGCGAAGGTGCGGCCTGCCCAGGATCTGGACGTGTCGGGCTCGAGCTCGTTCCCGCAGCACAGCGCGGTCGAGGTGGAGGTCTGGTGCCCGAGCAACGAGCTCGCCAGTCTGGCGACTGGTATCTGTCGCAAGAAGCCGATGGCGGCACTGAGCAAGAACCCGGACACGCGAGCTCAGCGTTGCAAGGCCGCGCGGAAGGCCCTGCTGAGCCATCCGGCGGACACTTCTCCGGTCACCGTCGCGCTTTTGGCGCGGCCCGTGGCGTTACGGTTTGTCATCGAGGTTCGTGTGGATTCGCCCAAAAAAACCATGAGAATGGAGCGCTTTTTCGAGATCTTGGACCGATTGGCGAGCCGACTCCAAAAATTGGCTGCAACGCCAGCGTGTGCGTATGAAGCGATTGGCGGCCGCTCCGATCACCAGAGACCTCGTGGTTTCGACCAAGCAGCTCATGGAGGTCCACGCAGGATTCCTCACCTGCGAGCGTCTCGTGTTGGATCGGCGTCTAATCGCTCGCAGCGCCCAGGAGCTCCAGGCGTTTACCCATTGGATCAGCTTCCAATCCACATCGAAGATTGCGTTGGGCGAGGAGAGCTTTCGCGCCGTCTAGCGGATGGATGACCACGACCACGACCAGTCTGAGCTGCTTGACGCGCTCATCGGCGCGCTCGCGAGCTGTGAGTCGCTCGCGTCGCTCGATCTCGGTTTGATCTTGACCCTGTTCCAGCGTGAGCACACCAGCGGCGGATCTGGCAAGGGCTCGCAGAAAAAGTACTGGCGATGACGACGAAGGCTTCTTCCACACGACCGCCGCTTGAATGCCTCCGCGTCTGTGTATGGGGACCCGAGCCCAGTGCCCTCTCGATCCAGGCGGCGCAGCAAGCGCGGCGTGCGCTTGACCACGCCGCGCGCCGGCCAGTGCAGACGCTCCAGGTCGCGATCAAGGACCTGACCGACGCGTAATTTCTTGAGCTCATGGCGTTGGTCGGGCGGGCCATGCAAAGAGATCTCCGTGTTCACGTCCGACCTGACCTCCTCGAGCGTGACGCAGATGCTGACTCAGAACCCCAACCTGCGGGCGCTCACATTGAATCGCGTGCGGATCGACTCGATGGTCTTCCTCACGGTCCCCCGGTGCTGCCACCAAGTTCGAGAGGCTAGCGCTTGGTGCCATCCGGCTCGCAGACCCATCGAGTATGCAGCTGTTCTTCCAAGCGCTGGACAGTGGGGCGTTGACGCCCATGGGGCAAACGCTGCAGACGTTTGAGTTAACCTTTCGGTACTCGGGGCTAGAGTTAAGCCCAGTCACCGCCGAGTGGTTTCTGCCAACAGAGTCGGATCTCGAGGCCTTTGAGCGCGTGCTCTGCACATATCAGGTCCTGTGCACTGTTCGCGTCTCCTGCTACGGGCTGCATACAGCAGTCAGCGACTTGATCTCGGCGCACGACAAGGAGCCGCTGCACCCTCGATAGGCGGACGCGGCGCAGCGAGCGAGCATGGTCGCGCTACTGAGCGTAATCCACCGTGCCCCAGCAGCTGACCCGCGCAGTCGGCTGGATGCTTTCCTGGTCCAGACCGTGTTTGGCTTTTTGGCGACGGTGGCAGCGTAAAGTGAAAATCGTTTAGCATAGGTACTGACGGTATTCGTGGCCGCGCAGCCACGCGTAGCGTACATTCAAATCTGTATTATTAGCATCGGCCTTGGATCAAACTCTGCGTCCAGTGGCGACGTGGCTGTCCAATCTGTACGACCTGGGTTCGTGGGTTTGCACCCTACGCGCCATCCCTATGTAAGAAAAACGCCTACTGTACTAACGCCACTCACAGTTACTTGTCGATGGTCGCGTCGTCTACTCCTTCCTCAACGCCATCATCTCCGTCCGTTTCTTTGTCACTTGCTTCCTCCAAGATGTGGTCCTGGCCAGCAGGCGGCGCCGCTGCAGTCGTGAGGTCCGCGGCGAGACCGATCCGCTGGATGCTGCCCAGACGCGTGAGCAACGGCGCGTCACGCGCGCTTGGGATCCGCACGAGCGTGCGCTGGGCCTCGGCTTCGGCTGGATCCACCACCAGATCGGCCTTGACCTCGAGGTCTCTCTGGCTGTCATTCGCGCTGTTCAGCGAGCGCAGCGCGCCGAGCGCACTGAGCACTTTGATCTTCTTGCGCGCGCGCTTCCACTTGGCGTGGACCGTCATCTTGGCGTTGATGCGGAAGCCTTCCATAAACTCGTTGATGTTGAGCTCATTGTCGCGACTGAAATCCAGCATGCTCATAATCTCCATCGCGTTCGTGCTGAACGCCTTCATGCCCGCGGGCAAATGCTCGTTCAGCAGCTTGATGCCCGTCTCCAGCTCCTCCAGCGTGATCGTGCCGTTGCCGTCGCGGTCCAGCACGCGGAACAGCGCCTCCAGCCGCGCGCGGTGGCGGTAGAGCGAGTTGAACGCCTGGCGGCGCTTGACCCGCTCAGGGTCCTCTTCCACGGCTCCATCTTGACCAGCCGCAGCGGCAGCGGGGGACGACGGCACGGCGCCCTGGGCGTTGTAGCGCGCCAAAAATCCCTCGAACGGCACATGGCCCTCGTCCAGCGAGGTCAGCAGAGGCTGCAGCGCGTGCCAGTCGAGCGAGAGATCCAGCACGTCCTCCATCACTTTCCCCCAAACGGCCACCGACAGCTTGCCGGTCTTTAGCGCATCGGCCTTCTTGAACTCCTCGCGGAGCTCGTCGCTGTGCTCGACCACCAGCGAGAACAGCGCGTCCAAGTTGGACACGCCCATGTCGCGCGACTCAGCGCTGGCCATGTACTGGAAAAACGCCGGCTTGGCCTGCCTGCTCGCCGGGATGCGCACAAAGCAGCCCAGGTTGTTGGCCTTGCCGCAGTAGTTCGACGCCGAAAACAGCGTGACCAGCATGCCCTTGTCCTGGAACGGCCAGTCAAACCCGCGCGGCACGCACTCGTGCGAGCGGATCACCAGCGCCAACTTGTTCTTGGTCATAAACTTTTGCACCACGTCGGGCCCGTACAGGATGCCGGCGCCGCGCTTGTTCTCCTCCCAGCCTTTCGCGGGCTTGGGGTCGCTCCAGAGCAGGTCGCGCATCAGCTCCATGCGCCGGTGCGGCTCGCGGTGGGCCTTGAGCTTGGGCTTCTCGCGCCAGCGCGTCAGGTCGTATTCGGTGCGGTCAAACAGGGTATTAAACTCTTTGAGCGGCATCGACTCTCGCGGCACGCCGCCGTGGACCACGAGCACGCGGCCGTCTAGCAGCGTGGCCAGCGGCAGCCACTTGAAGCTCTCGCAGAACAGGTCGTAGATGAACTTGTCGTACTTGGTCTCGCACTCCTTCATGAAGCCAAACACTTGCGTAATCGAGTACTCTTCGTGGTTCCCGCGGTTTACAAACACATGGCGCGGGTACAAAATCTTAAACAAGTAGAT
>JAADWZ010000224.1:0-47514 GCA_023336445.1 Pythium dissimile | reverse complement strand
TTTCAAACTGGTATATAAACTGCATTTTTGATGATTTCAGTTTGGTTGAAACCAAACTGGTATATTTTCTGTATTTATTTTTCGTTTGGTATATTTTGCGGATTTAATTAGGAAACTGGTATAAAAAGTGGAGCTTCCCAAAGAACATTTTGCCTTTTTCCCAGCTCTTAAAACTGATTTCCGGAATGTTTTGGTTGATCTGCGTAAGTTGCTCCTGTTGAGTGTTCTTGCATCTCTTGATCCTCTAAGTTCGAAGTTCGAAGCGAATCAGTACCAACGGATTTCATACGACTCACCGAATCAGAAACTGTATCGTCACTTCTCCCTCTTTAATGTGCCAATGATCAGATGGATAAAAGCGAAAGCGTAACAGACGAAAATCAAAAAAAATTTGATTGTTGTTGTTTCGCTCGTTTCTCAATTGTGCTGTTCCAGGGCGTGCTACGTATCTTCCCGTAGCTTCGACACGGCGACAGAAGCCCTATAAGTTGACCAACTACATTATCACAGATCCACCTCGACCCTGGCCATCTTCTCGCTAATCACCCACAGTAACGACGCATTCTCTTCCGAAAGCGCGAACATGCTTGGCACTTCGTGCTGCGTATTTCCGCTCATCGCCAGTGGACCGTCAACGCCATAGTAGTCGCCGCCAATCACGCCGGGCACCGCCGCCGCGTACAGAATCGGCAGCGCGCCCAGCTCTGGCGCATGCATCTGCTTTTTAGCGACTTCCAGGGTTAGCGCGATCTCCGAAAAATCGTTCTGCTGCACTTTGCTTGTCACGACGCCGGGATGCGTACCCACCGAAATCACATTCGTCACGCCTTTCTTCTCCAGACGCCGCTGCAGCTCAAACGCGAACAGCAGCGCGTACATCGTCGTCTTCGAGTATTGAGCGATTGGCTTGTACTTGGTCGCATCCGTCACCATCACTTCATGAACATCCAACGGCGTCGCGCGTCTATGGAGCATACTGCTGATCGACACGACACGCGCTTGCGACGCGTTCTTCAGCAGGACGGGCATTAAACGCGCCACGAGCGCCACGCGACCCAGGTGGTTGTACGCGAACTGGAGCTCGTGGCCGTCGTCGTTCATCACGTGTTGCGGCGCGATGACCACGGCGTTGTTGATCAGGATGTCCAGTCGGTCGTGCGTGAGCAAAAACGAGTCGGCAAAGCTCTGGACGCTCGCGAGGCTGCCCACGTCCAGATGCATGTACTCGGCCGAGCCACCGGGGAAGACGGCGCCGCTCTGGACGGCCGCCTCGATCTGGCTCTGCGCGTCGCGGCCCTGCTGCTCGAGCTTGCTGGCGACGATAACGCGGGCGCCGCGGCGCGCGAGCTGAAGCGCCGTGTGAAAGCCGACACTGGCTTCTGCGCCTGTGACGATGACCACTTTTCCAGAGACGTCGGGGAGCATCGTAGCAGTCCACTGGGGCGGCACAGGTGTGCGGTTGGCGGCTGGGGAGGTCATCTTCGTTGGGCTCTAATCACTCTAAACGGGTCTTTTCCAGAATGAATGAGATGGACCAATATTCACGGATGGTCTGGCGACAGTCAGGGCCAATCTGCGAACGTGACATTGAATGTCGTGTTAAACATCAGGTTACAGAGGTTTTAATGGTTTGTTGGAACAGTTTTCTTTGCTAAATTGCCAACTCACAGAGTCAAGCTAACAATCCAACGAAAGTGTATCAGGTTACACAGTCCATTCAATATGGACAGCGAATCGTCACCCATGTTTGGACCGCTCCAACGCACAATCACAACATCGGCAAGGTCCAGCGTGGCTGCGTCTCTTGACTGCGAAGTCCGGACGAGATGGACAAGCGAGTTATTACTCGCAGAGTTGAGTTGGAGATGAGTGTGGTGTGGTGTTGGCGATTATGTGCACACAATACTGTACCAACCTACAATCGCCAACACCACACAAATGTTGTGCATCGACGCACCTGTGTGGGTCAATTCAGTGCATTTGTCCCGCCGCGCTCATCTCTATGCACACACACACCAGGTGGGAATCTGGTTTCGAATGCCGAGCGAGTTCGTGTTGCTTATGACTTCGAGAAGATCGCAGAGATCATCAATCGGTTAATTTTCACTCGAGGCCTTTCAGGTGTGTTGGGTTCGACTAACATGGGTAGGCGTGCAGCTAAACAGAAGATTCCATGAATAACATGAAGTCAGATTTGGAGTGGTGCTCCAGCGACGTTGTACACGCCACTGAGGGTAACAGCCGGTTATCCATCGGTCAGAAACCCAAATTTCAAATGAAACGAATCGCGCAACTGAGCAACAGAAACAGGAAAAATGGCTTTAATTAATGCTAAACCAGTTATTTTGGCAGAGATGCACTACACGTTAATTAGTCCTTGATATCCTACGTTTTCACGTGGGGTCTTCATTCAGCGGTACCAAGGCGCGATTTCAGCCATTTCAAGTCGCCTAGTGCAGTAAGTCCGTCCAACAGTGTCCAAGGTTAATCAGTCCCAGCAGTGTCCGGCGGACACATCGAAAGGCTGAGGTACAGGTGCAAGAGACTTCAGCAAACATAAGTAACCAAATGACCTTTTTTAAGTTTTGATTAAAAAAACATGTGTACAGTTTGCCATGATAGTTTAGCAAAAACCTATTTTTGTGGGAAACGGGACAGAAAGTATCTGGCCTCCATAGTTCTGCTGCTGTCAAAAACATGGAACAATCTAAATCTAATCAGTTTTGGGAACGTAAATACGAAAATAATTATACTAGTATTCCCTGAAATCTTCATAAAAGACAGATCAAGTCGGGCTGAAAAAACAATCACAAATTTTCGAGCTCCATGAGGTGGGCCAGGAGAATGACCCCAAGTTGGTCAATACATCACCGACGGACATGCTAAATACCTCAATCACCAGCCTAAAATAGCTCTTTACACGCCCATACCCGTAACTAAGAACCGAGGTTGAATCGGTCGGGCTACGTATGTCTGCTGAAGTCTCAAATGCAGAGTACGAGAACCATACAGACTAGACTGACGGAAACTTCAGAATGAATTGAAGAGTAGAGCAAAATCCTGGTTGATGAAAAACACCTATACTCAACCTGTTGTACAGCGGTTAAACCGACATGCCATTGCCAGCGGCCACCGCGCGGCGGCGCTTGACAAAGCCAAAGACCACCATACCGACGCCAACGATGATGCCCGCGACGAGCACCGGGATGAGCGTGGCGAGAATGGTCTTGATGGTCTTGTACTGCTCCAGGCGTTTGGACGTGACGGTTGCGCTCTCCTCGCCGAAGTAGGCCGGGAAGATGACCTCGGGCTTGAGTGTGGGCCAGAGCACGTCGGTCATGGGCGCGTTGGGCGTGAACTGCGACTTGGCGTACGCGTAGGAAGCCATGAGGCGCTTGCGCGCGCGCATGGCCTTGCCAGTGCCCGGCTCAACGTCCACCGTGGTCTGGTATCGGTTGTAGTACGCCTCCTTGAGCTTGCCAGCCTCGTCGTACATGATGGCGTTGGACGCGATGTTGCCGTCGAACATGGTCACCTCGACATTCTCTAGCAGCGACTTGTCGCCGAAGAGGTACAGCGGGTACGAAACGAAAGCCAGGAAACCGACGTTGAACGCCATGTTCTGGACGCCGTTCACGGGCATCGCCGCGCCGCGCACCGCCTTCTCCTCCGAGTAATTCAGCAAGTCGTCCGGGGGCGTGAATCGCGTGAGCTTGGCGCCGTCCTGCATGATGGTTTCGCCTCTGTTCAGCAGCGTGATGTTCTGCTTGGCCTGGATGAGGTACATGCTGTTCTCCTGCAGCTCCACCATGTCGGGGAAGCCCGAGATGGACACACCACGCGGCGGCGTCGATGTTGCGTCGTTGCCGATGACCTCACCGCAGGTCGTGTTGTCGGTCTTGGCGTCGCAGTTACCGTACGCTGCGAACGCGCTCAGCTCGGCCAGCGTCGGGTTGCGGCGCGAGTCCAGCTTGGCCCAAATCGGCTGCGCCTTGAAGCCGTCGTACTGGATGTACTCGCCGATCTTGGCCTTGTCGTCGCAACCCGTGCGTTGGATGTACGTGTTGAGGATCGAGCTGTCGGGCGCCTTCTTGGACCAGTCCAGTCCCGAGCCTTCAGCAGCACCAGGCAGCGGCGCCGCGCACACGCCGAACGTGTCGCACAAGTTGCACGTGGCGTTGACATCGTTCGCCATGTCAGCGCCGTACACGGCCGTGTACTTCTCCACGATGCGGCCGCACGAGATCGGGTTCACGCGCAAGATCTTGGCGCCCGTGGCGCACTTCTTGCACTCGTTCCAGATCTTCGGACAGGTCGCAGCCGTGCACGACGCACACTGTTCGTTGTACTTGGATCCGCCCTCGCACTCGTTCTTGTAGTTGGTGCCGAGGCCGATTCCCGCGAGCATGCTCGGGTACCCGAGCGCCCAGTCGGAGATCGGGCGCTTGGCGAACACACCGTTGTAGTCAAAACCGGTGAGCTCAAGTCCCACTAGACCCTCCACACCCATGCTGAGGAACGGAAGCACGGTGGCACCCAGCTTGTTCCAGGCAGCGGGCTGGTTCGAGTTGAGGCCGTTGGACCAGCGCATCATCTGCTCCTTGTTGGCCTCCACCACTTCCTCGCGGGCCGAGTCATTCATACCCTTACCCCAGAGCGTGCCCTTGACCAGGCGGCGCAGGTACCCGAGCTCGCCGCCAGCCTGCGAGATCACGTTCACATATCCCAGGTCCATGGAGATGACCTCGTCCGTGTCCTTGCAACCTTCGCACGAGTTCTCCGTGTCGAACGAGTGGTACGTGTACAGCTTGTAGCTAATCTCGTTGTTGTCGTCCGAGAGCGCAACGTCCACTTTGATCTGACGGCGGCGGTACGAGTACGGCCCGACCTCCGTCATCTTGAGCTTCTCGCCCTTCTCCAGGAACGCCATCGCGTTGGTCACGTTGAACATGTGCAAGTTGTAGTAGTACGGCGTGCAGTCGTTGCAGTTGCCGTACTGGTCTAGAAAACTCTCCTTCTGGATCGCCTCCAGATCGCACGTGGCCACGCCGTCCTCGATCTTGCTGGTCACGACCGGGGGCAGCACGGTGCCGTACACGATCGCGATCACGGCCAGCGCCGCGCCCGAGCCAATGAGCGCGTTGGCGACCGTGAGCGGGGAGCAGCCTTTCTTGTGGCGGCCCGACGCTTCGTGCTTGCCGGGCGTGGCGACGCCCTTTTCGTAGCCTTCGGTGGCCGAGCCTGGCGTGTGAACGTCCGGCATCCTGTTGCAACGCGTGCGGAGATAGACGATAGTCGACTGGGCGAACGCAAATCGGCGAATGAGCAGAACGGAGGATTTCAGCAGAGGACGGACGCCAGAGGAGTAAGTGCTCGCCTCAAGGGCCCAACTGAGGCTCAGGTGGAGTCGAAGGAGGAGACTGGTTTTACATCAGGGAGGAGGAGGAGGAGGTCCTTGTGTCTGCTCCCATGATGGGGACTCAAGCCACCAGGCTCTACGTTTAGTCGGATCGTAACTTCAACCCATAATGATCCAACTCTGCCGCAGCAAGGTGCATATATATTCAATATCAGAGTTCACCACAACTAAAATGCCGCTGGCTTCCCTGTACGGTTCTGAGAATAATACGTTTTGGAAGGTTGGATAGGGGAGGGGTCCCTTTTTTCCTCTTTCTTTTCCATATCCATGCTCCTCCTTCCGGTGCGGGAGGGTAGCGACAGTGATGGATTAAATTGCTCGATTTCCGCGGTGTGTGAATAATGCGGGGAACGAATAAAGTGTAGAATCGTTCACCAGTGGATTTGTGCCAATGAGCCAGGGATTTGGAAACTTGTGTACAGTACAACATATAAGAGACCACGGCATCTCGCAGTGGAGCATTCTGTTCAACTCGCAGTTTCAAAATGCGCGGTTGAAGTTTCTGGCCAAGTTCAACTTTGGTCTTGCAGATCAGTCACAAAATCAAGATGGGCTCCATTCGAAATTACAGTTTTCGAATGCCGCCCATCTCGGCAAAGAAGGACCGGAGTGACTCCGTGTCAGTGAGTCTGGTGGTGGAAGGACGGAAGGAAGAGGATGCAGCTTGCAGTTTCGCTGGCCAAATCGATCACGTTGGAATCCCAGCACCAACGCGACGTTGGTGTTGGGAGGTGTGCAGTGTATGCAGTAGTAAGTCTATCTGCCTAGAAAAAAGAGTGTGGAGAACACCCCACTGTATGTGGAATGAAAATACTGTACAGTAGACACGTAGAGTAAGGTCTACAGTACTGTACCGCAGTCATGACTTCTTACATTCCAGCCACTGGACTCCAACAGCTCCCGATGCACACACAGTCGTGCGTGCAAATATTGAACAATTTGGTTGCGCCAATCACTTAGTGATGCAACGATGGCTCGATGTTGCATTTCGAACGGGGCTGTGTCAATGACCCGGAAGTGCTGCTCCAATGGAGCAGATTGTTTATAGAATTTTGATACAGTATCCAGCGAGATCGCGAAGTCACCCTTGATGAATGTTGCAGATCAAAGTTTGATCTGCAACGTTTCTGAGGTTTGGGCAAGTTAAAAACCAATCTCTTCGAAGAGTGATGATCAGTGCAATCCTTCGAATTTCAGCAACTCTGAAGCGTTAGTTTTGTTTTGTTCCCGGTTCTCGTCAATCAATCATCCAAACGATGGATATCCCATGCACGTGTCCGCTCTTCACAAAGCTCACACTACGATAGAAGCATGGCGACCGTCAACGGCATTAGAGCCGCGGTGACGGTCGACGCCCACGTGTGGTTTAAGAAGCGGCTGCCGCTGGACACAGCGGGTGCGCTGGTGGGCTTGGCAGTGGAGTTCGACTCGACAGCGCTCTCCGACGTGAGCTGGAGCGTGACGTTCTGCTCTTCTGCATCGAGCAAGAGCCGCTTGGATGCACTAGTATATTTGCACTTGGCGAGCTCGTCGTCAACGGCTTTCTTTTTGTTCTCGGCATCGTACGAGTAGTAGCAGTTGGGCAGCGAATTCGCCAGGCTCCTAATGGTGGACTTCACGCAAGGTGACGTACACGGCGCGGCAATGAGCACGCCGAAGGTGGTCACCATCGAGTACGGCTTGCAGTTGGAGCTCTTGGCGGCCGCCACATACAGGCTGACGATGCTCCTGGCATCATAGTTGATGCACGAAGACATCGAATACGACGAGGACGAGGACGAGGACGGTGAAGGTGCCAAGGTCTTGGGTGGCTTTGGGTCCGAGTCGTTGGAAGCATCCGAGGGCGCTGGCGAGTCAGCTTCTGACGAAGGTGTGTCGGTCACTGGCGCTGATGGCAGCGAATCGGTAGCGGGCGGCTCATCAGATGCACCAGTGGACGTCGACGCTGGCGACGGCGTGCGGGTTGCGACCGTCGTGCCCGTGCACGTGCTGATGGTGTTCAAGATGCGCGTGCGCTCGACTTGGCCGTCGATGTAGCACGTCGGCATCTTGTTGGCCATGTCGCGGAGAGTGGCTGTGCATCTGGTCGCGGAGCACGGCCACGAGAACCAGGTGCCGCCAGCCGTCGCGTATTGCGAGCACGCCGAGTCCTGCGCCGCCCTCTTCCACAGCGCGGTCATCTGGTCGCGCTGGTCGAACGTGCACAGCTGGCACTTGTTGTAGAGCGAGTCCTCGAGCTGGGCTTTGCGGTTGATGCCGTCCGACGACTCGCAGTTGGGCAGTTGGAACGCAAGCTCCTGCATGATCGCCGCGCACTCCGTGGTGCTGCAGGACCAGCTGATGGTCACTGCGCCGTCGGCGTCATAGCTCGCGTACGGCCTGCAGCCCGAGAGCGACGCCGCTGAGCGATAGAGACCAAACGCCATCTGCGCCTCGCTTTGGCTGCAGGTGGACGCGCTGGCGGACTGCAGCGCAGCCGCGATGGTGAGGAAAGTGGCGGCAGCAGGTCGCATAGTGGGCAACTGAGTGCGTGACGGTCGTCGAGCAAATTCGAGTGTGAGCGACGCTCGCAGCTCTGTGGTTTACCGTCTGCACATGGATACCGTGAGCTGCAGGTCTGCTTCTTTGGATACATGGAGTGATTGGGGCAACTTCAAGGAACGCGCCGCGCCGGCTGCCGCCGCTGCTTCCTATTGGAAGATTCGTCTCCATGTCGCCAGATACGCTGCTGCCACCTCCCTCAATGAATGCGGAATTGCTGGGTGGATCCTTGCGCCCGCTGAGTGCTGGTCGCTCACTCCCCCAGTATGGATACAGAAGACACCTACAGATCCGATCCTATGGAAGGTTAGGTTTGAAATGAGTGGCTGGTGGGTACAGCGCCAACACTCCCGTCATTTGACCGACTTAAAAGTCAGTCAAGTGACGCGAGAATGCTGATCTAGAGTGTTCTGACTTTTGTTCCAATTTCCACGCGTTGAGGCGATCGTCAGTGACAATTCGTCACCACCTAAAGCTTGTGGCCGCGCTTGCAATGCTGGTCCTGCATTTCACTAAACTGCACAGCATGGTGAGCCACCTCCATTGTGACGGAGAGAGAATTAGAACTCAGCTGTGGTTGAATTAGGCAAGTGTGACGTACTTACTTAGGGAAGCATCACGCAATGTAGGCGAGGTTGAAAACAAAAAAAGCGTCCCCGGACGAAAGCACGAGAATAAGGCAATGACACACAAGATAATGTGCAAACTTTGATCGATGAGGATTCCTACTCGTACACAGGTCTACTCTTACATTAAGAGCATATAGCTGATAAAGGTACAAGCTCACGAGCGAGCAATCGACGAGCGAGAGGACGCGAGGTCTCCCGACTCCCCCGGGCCTCGGCGCACTGCTCCAGCCACCGCTGACTGTTTCGAAGTCGTTGAAGCGAGCCTCTTGGTTAGTGTTGTAGTTGGCTGGTACGTTCACGTTGAGACGCCGAGGCTGTGGCAGTGGCTGTGGGGCGAGAGGGCGAGACGCCACTGCGCGCACTTGACGACGTGTCTGTGGCTGTGACTATCGCTGCGGGTGGGACTTGCGCTTCAAAGTGCGCGCCGCCGGAGTGGGGAGAACTTTTGCCGGGCGCAGTCGTGGCAGCAAGTCCACAGACGCTGGCACAAACTCTGCGCTTGGATGTCGGCGACGGCCGGGACGACTGAAGCAACGGAGACTTCATCCGCTTCCAGTTCGACTTCGGGCTCGTCTGCCCCTGTTTGTGTTCTCCACCCTCGGAAGGTTCCTCCTGTATAGACTCGGAGTCGACCTCTTGGGCAAATTCTGCAAGTCGAAGGAGAGAGAAATCAATGTGCTGTGCGTCCA
Organism: Pythium dissimile; assembly: GCA_023336445.1. Taxonomy (NCBI): domain Eukaryota; phylum Oomycota; class Peronosporomycetes; order Pythiales; family Pythiaceae; genus Pythium; species Pythium dissimile. The sequence goes on along the minus strand of JAADWZ010000224.1, from coordinate 38,236 downwards.
CGGCTTCATCGACCACGCTTTCCTCGATTTCGAGCGGATGAACAGCGCGGTCGATGTACTGCGCGTCCGGAACATCATAACCGCCAGCGCCATCTCGCTCTGGCTCCGCAGCGGGCTGAAACTCGACCGAGGTGGTATATGCGTCGATGACGTCGTCATCGGACTCTTCGTCGGTGGCCGAGTCCTCGCTGAGTGGCGCTTGAGTGATGACATTGCCGTCAACAAGAGCAGGAAGTGCCAGAAGCGCAGCTAGCGCAGTACTCGCTGGCGCTGGAGTGGCTGCTAACATCGCAGACGTGAACTGGACGGACGGCGTGATCCACTTGGCTGTAGGCAAGCACGACATTGGCGCAATGATGCACGCAATTGCCTCGGTTAGAATCGATGGAGCAGACGATTGGGTGATGACAACGAAGGTAGTAGCAGTCGCAGGTGCAGCCGCCGGCACGGTCGTCGTCGCTGGGGCCGATGTCTGGGCCGGAATTTGTGGCTCGTGGCAAAGCACAACAGACGTCGTGACATCTTGGACAAATCTCGGGTGGGTTTCCGCCGGCCCGGCAACGTCCAGGATCGCGAAGCTAAACCCGACGTTGAGCTGAAGGAGTCGCCACACGACATGGCCCTCGGTATTGGTGGCCGGAATCGAGATCGGTCCGGAGAGAACGAGCGTGACGAACGTGCCGATGGCCGTCGAGGCGACTGCAACCACGTAGTGAGTGGCACCGACCGTAAGCAGCACTTGCACGAGGCGGAATGTGAGGCACCAGACCGTCTTGCCGAGCAGTCCGACGGCCATGTAGAGCGCGAGCGGCGCGAAGGCGACAAGTGCCTGGGAAAGGCCCTGCACAGAAACGGCGATCGCCTGAGAGGCACCGAGTGTCGAGACCGCAAGCGCATGAGCAACGCGTCTAAGCGCAAAGCAAGTGCGCAGACACAGGCAAATAGCGGCGGTGCCGAGCGGTTGAAGAACACGCAGCAGTGCGGCGGGCGACGGCGGCCACAAGCGCCAGACCGATTTGGTCAAACGCGAAGTTTTCGAGCGCGCCGACGACCTGAATGAAGACGCCAGCGGCGATGGCGAGGCGGTAGTAGAGATCCATGAGGCCAAGCCCGAAGATGAGCACGAAGTCGTTGAAGAAGAGCCAGAACGGCGTGTTGAGGATGTCAATGGCTGGCATCGTGGCGGAGGAGCCCGTTGGATGGGAGAGCGGGAGCGATGCTTATGTGCTGGGGGAGCAAATTGGGGAATGAGCGAAGCGCTGGCCGCGGCGGCCAGGGAGTCAAGTTGGGTGAGCGGATCCTTGCAGCTGATGTCCTTCGACCAAAGTGAAGAGGCATTTGGCACTGGGAGTGCATAGGGGTAGGGATGTGTATTTATTTTGTGGCGTGCGATTGCATCGGTTGGTCAGCTAGCCAATCAGAGTCATGTCGTCGACCAAAAAATCGTCTCTGACAGAAACGCAAGCGACAGAACAAAATTTGTTCTGTTGTTTTTTCAATACATTGTCTCGCAACATGGAAGAGACAAACACAACAACAGCAACAAAGTAACCAGACGGCAGCCTTGGCAGAGAAGGCTGCCCGGTACAAGCAGCAAGGATGGGACGCTTAAAGGACAATCCCAGCATTTGGTGTGCTGTGGAAGTGTCGTGATACTGTGTTTCGAACAGAGTTACCGACCACGGTGCCACCGGTTCGTCAAGGTATTGAACACGTCATCGAACTAAAGCCAGGCACGAAGCCCATCTCCGTTCCTCAGTGGCGCCAGAGCCCTGATCAACGTGCTCAAATTCAGAAATGGACCAATGAGATGGTCAAGGCCGGTATTATCCGCCCGAGTACTTCTCGGCACCAACGTTTGTGCCAAGAAACCTGTTGATTGGCGAATTGTTCACGACTTTCGCCTGCTGAATAGCAACACGATTCTGGCAGCGATCCCAATGCAGCGCAAGGAAGACACCTTTGACGCCATGACTGGCAGTTACTGTTTTCCTGGAGTTGCTGTGGGGATAGTACCAAGTGATGCTCAGAGAGCAAGACATGTCATTCACTGCGTTTCCAATGCTGGATGGCTTGTTCGAGTATCTAGTGACTCCTATGGGACTCAGTGGTAGTCCGAGGTACGTTCAATCGGCTACTTCAACGTGTGTTCAGCGACATGCGCTACGTCATGCGCAACTACTTCGACGACGTCTTTACGAGGAGTGCCGACGTCAATGCACATCCTGAGGCCATAGATCGTGTACTCCAACAATGTAAAGATCAGCAGTTGTTCATCAAGCTCTTGATGTGTCAGTTCAGCGTTCCAGAAATCCCCTGTCTCGGAGACTACGTCGGCAGAAACGGTGTTTGAATACATCCAGACAAGATTAAGATCATCCGAGATTAGCCGCTTCCAAAGACGAAGAAGCAGATAGAGAGTTTTCTCGGTACTGCCGTGTACGTCTCTCGATTCTACAAGGACTTTACTCAATTTGCTGGCCCTCTCCATGAGTGTATTAACGGTTTAGTGGGTCCATCGAGCTCTCGGATCATCAACTCGCATGCTTCCAGCAACTCAAGCTGCGTCTGTCCTCTCCACATGTGTTGAGACTTCCTGATTTTTCCAAGCCGTTTGGTATTCGTATGGACGCATCCAACTTTGCCATCAGGGGAGTCTTGTTCCAAAAGGATGGATGGATGGAGTACCCCATCGCATTTACCGGAAGAAAGATGAAGTCTGCAGAACTTAACTACCCTGTTCGTGAACAAGACAATTATGCACGCTTTCAAATTTTGGCGTGTTTACTTGCTTGATCGACCTTTCGTCGTAGAGACCGATCACAAGAAGATCGAGACCATTCTGACTCAGCAGACCACGAACCATCGTGTCGCCCGTCGGTTCAATAAGCTGGCTGAATTCCAACCGCAGTTCGAGTGGATCCCACGACATACGAATGACATTGCCGACGTGCTGTCGAGGAACCCGGAATTCGAGCATTAAGCTGCCCAAGTCAGTTTGGAAGATCTTCTTAAGGGTGCTGCAAGCCATGAGATTGTTGCCAGAATGAAAGCGACACCAGTGTCGATCGAAGAAACGGCTAAGAAACTGTAAAAGTCGGATCAGAAGACACGTGATCTCTTGAGGAAGATTCCAGATGGTGTTCAAGTCCCCAAATACATCATTGTCGATGGACTTCTCATCTACAAGACCCAAGAAGATGAAGAACCACGACTTGTGATTCCAGACTATGATGATCTGAAGAATCGTGTGATCTATGAGAATCATGATGTGATGACCTCGTGTCACCTGCTACTACAAGACGTACCATGCAGTCCAGAAGAAGTACTATTGGCCCCATATGACTAAGTAGGATCGATTCCGGATCCTTTGCGTGCGTTGATCGACACTGGTGCGTCGAACAATTTTGTTCGTGAAGATGCCCTCACCAGATATAAGGAATTTGCTTCTGCACTAAGAGAAATAGGCAAGATGGCTGTTCGGTTTGCTGATGGTTCAGCAATCGAACAAGTGAAGCGAGTCGTGACCCTACGACCCGAATGTGAAGTTTTCCGAGGAGAATATGAGTTCATCCTTCTTGACCTCGATGACAAGTATGATCTCATACTTGGGATGCCGTGGTTGATGCAATATCAACCGAAGATCGACTGGAAACGGCGTCTGATCAGTGTTCAAGGTTCGAACACAGTGCAGTGGCAAGCTGCGGACGAGGAACAAGTATTATGGGTAACCACTTCGGTTAAAGAAATTGCGGATTCCTCTGGTGATATCCTGGCGAGCGATGGCCTCACGCGATCACAGAGTGAGTTTGTCGAGTCCAGCGATGAAGAGCGCGTTTTAAGTCAAGTCAAGAAGCTTCTACCGAAGGTGGAAGAAGTCTCGATGAGTGAGAGTGTTCAACTCACTCGTCGTGATCCGTCAGGCGAGTTTGGATTGGGTGCGACACATACCCCTGAACAAGGTATACATGCATCCATCGCTATCACTGACGAAGGTTGCATCAAACGCGATGATGCTTCGAGCGAACGGTATGTCCATACACTGGCATACGATTCTTTGGGAAGGCACAAGGTGTGCACAAGTTGAAGATTCAAGATCTCCCGTGTTCGCTGTCAAGAGTGCTCTCTCTGGAAGAGATGAGCGAGAAGAAGTTCCTCTGTGATCTCAAAGCTGGTGAGATTACACAAGTGTGTCTGATCGTTGCTGAGGCCGATCATGAACATATCAACACGTCCTCGAATATGGACTTTGAAGTGTTGGGAGACAAGACGCGAATTGAGAGATATGAAGCTCAATTGTGGGAAGCGCTCAAGGGAAACCCAGTGTGGAAACTAGCACTGGCATTTAAGGATATTTTTCCCGATGCGGTACCGGAAGAACTGCCACCAGATCGTGGAGTTCATCACGAAATCGACTTGACTCCGGGTACCAAATATTGTGTGACAAGACAATGGCCTTTGCCGAAGGAACAAGTCGAAGCGATCGACGAGTTCTTCGAGAAGCGTAGAAAGGCTGGATATGTGCGTGAGAGTGAATCTCCGCACTAGCCCGACCTTCTAGGTGTAACGGGACTAAGTCCAACTCAACTATCACAAAAGCAATGAGCTGTGTGGATCTGACTCTGAGGAAGTGTAAAGCAAACGGAACTCACACAAAAGTGTGGGCTGATGCTTGGTCTTGGGAGTCTTGAGTCTCGGGCCTTGGGCTTCAAGACGAGGGATGACTTGGAGGGAAGAGGAGGCAACTTGAGTGGTTACAGGTAAATTTGCAACTGATTAGAAATGCAGTCATGGTTCCTGCCGCTGGTCCTAAATGCACCCGAAGGGCTCTTAGAGGTTTTACTCGTAAACCTTGCGACATATAAAACCTATGATCCTGATATATATAACCTTGAGTACTCCGAGGTTCAACCCAGAGACCTTGAACTTGAAGTCTGGTGGGAAGATTCTCTGTGATGTGATTGGCGCCACCACTCACTTGAACCTGGCTGTCGCGTCGGTCGCATCACCAGTCCAGTTCCCAAAGAGCAGGAACCATCATTCCGCACATGATTACTCAAGTGGTGATTACTCTATAATACATCTACTGTCTGTGCCTGAATGGTCGTGACATCATCTGATGACGTCAACTGTGCAGATGGGTATCGGCGGTATTACCGGTTTTCAATCGGTGCTAATTCGATTCTGGCCGTGGGTACTTGACTCTAATCATCTGACGCATGTTGATAGACGTCAGGCGAAAGCACAGAGGTTAACATCGTTGTTCCGCAAGGAGGTTGAACTTTGTGTTCAGTGCTAAGCTAAATTAAGAACACTTCAACCGTTTTGATACCGTCCTATACTTCAAGTGCTTCACGTTCGATGTAGGTGCGACCCACCAACGCGAGCTGCTCGCGGTTAAAGGTACCGATCGCTGACAGGCAGGATCTTCCAAGGCTTGATAGTAGGAGCCCAGTCGATAAGGATACGTCTGGTTTGCTCTTGTGGGGGATACGTTCAAGGATCTTGAGCATCTGCCAGGTGGCCGACGATTTGAATCCCTCATGCACCCACTCAGTCTCCCCGTCGTCATCGTAGGTTCTCGTTGCAAGGAAAGCTTCGATATCCGCGTAGCGAACGCGAAGGCAGCTGGTGCGCTCAACGACCTCTTCGACCATCACCTCGATCGTCAAAGTGAGCGTCTTGCACGTCTGAGCCGTGAGCAGCATGTTTGAGCGAAGTATGCGGATGCCTTGATCGTCAACGAGCATGCGCCGTTGTGGCGTGAGCGACGAATTGACGGAGCTGATGGCACCAATACAGGCGCGCTTGAATACTTCGTAGGACATGCTAGGCTTGGTCGTCGTCATCGTGTAGAGTCGAGTTCTTGATGGCAAAAAGCAGAGTGAGCGCTTCATAGTTCGGCCGGTTAGTCACTACTCTCCTAAGACGAACATGAGTGGTTGCTAAGTATGATGTTTTATTCAGTTTTACTCGTAGGAAAATGGAAATTCATTCCTTCAACACCTAATAGCCTCGTGTTCATACTGGAAGTCGGAGTTTTTCAGCGAATTGCAACTGGCTTGAGAGTATGCAAATCCGTTGGAGGCGACGGATGAACGATGATATTGATCTCGAGTCGTGCACTGTACTCTGCGATCCGAGTGTTCAGCTCACCAGCGCGATGGCACGAGCGCATTGCCTTCAGAACGGTCCCTGACAAGCGCGCGGACCGACCACTCAGCCAAGACTGTGTACACGTTGGTGGCCGTCTCATTGCTAACCTCAAGAACCGTGTCACGGTACGCAGGCTCTTGTGGTTTGATACCAGCTTCTTGGATTCGTTTTAAAGGTCTCTCACCATTAACTTGCTCGTTCACTTTGCTAGAAAGTGGAGACTGCTTCGGAGTGTAGGTTTGACCTTCCTTCTCTTCACGCTCTCTCTTCCGGTACTCTTCGACCTTGTGCAGCCTGCGCAGGAGCAGTGCTTTGTCATCGGCGTTGTCTGAATCCTCGTCTTCAGTCGTTCCGCTCATGCCCATGCCCGAGCGCGTCGTCGCGCCTGAAAGCACCGCCGTTAGCATCGGTAGCGGGGAGATTCAAATCGTCTGCAGTCGGCATAGGGAGATGAGGTAGCAACGCAGCGCCGGGCGTGGACTGGAAGACGGAAGCCTTCCCGGACTTGCCCTTTCTTCAGTAGAGCCTTTTCAACAAGGGAAGTCAATCGGGGACAGCGTTCGAAGATCCACATTTTCGTCTGCCGAAATTGCTGCATGGCAGAACGACGAGCACGCGTACTGCTGGCTGTTGTCTTGTAGCGTGCGAGGTAGAGATCGATGCGGTCCATGAGCGCAACGAAGATTTCTCCTGACAGATCACCATGGCTTGGTCCACATCTGTGCCCTTGTATGCCACATACCCATATTTCGGTTCGTGGTCCGACAAAATATGTTGGAACATTGTCGGAACATTCATGAGTGATGGACAGATATTCCAATTGGCTGAATGAAACCTTCGAACATGGACGATTGGCTGTGCTCGTTAAGTCGGCCATCTCGTTGGCTATAATACTGAATACAAATCTTAAGATGTGTCGCTGCTTTGATGTTATTCAACCATAACTGTTGGATCCTGAGTATTCTATCATGGGTTAGGTAACCTGCTGATGGACTAAATCTGCCAGATTTGCTTCTTTTGGACAAAAAAGCTGAATCCCACAATATAAATTATCCACCATTCGTACGAGCCACTTCTCGACTGACAATTGAGATGATTCTCACAATACAGTATCATTTTTGTACTATAAAATTCGCTCCTTGTGAGTAGTTTGCATATTCCTGCTCACACACCAACCACTCGAACTGTGTTTGGATCAGCAACAAAAGGAAGGGGCGTTGACGCCACACTGAGTTAGTGTCAAATGTATCCAATAACTTGATGTGACGCCAGTCTAAACTTGATGGGCAACTTGTTTTCGCGGTCGCAGAACCTAGCAAATATCTGTTTTCCACGGATTCCTGACAATCGTTTTGGTTAAAACTTCATATTTGATAAAATGTTTTCCCTCAGGGTATGCAAATACAAAGTATAGGGTTATGGTTGCAGGGTGTCTGACGCACTTCATCCTGCTTTTTGAGAGCCTCTTGTGCCGTGTGCCAGTGCTTGTTCGGATTCTTTGACATGAACGTCCAGTGCCGCGTGCATAGCCAGTCCATCTCGTTAGGTCTGCATGTACTTCTCACGCGTTCGGAGCAGCATTTCCGTCCGTCGAGTCGTTCTGAATTCTCCCACATCCGTGGAAGCTCCTCCGGCGTCGCCGCACGCACGCCACGCTCCCCTTCGCCCGCGTCCTCTCCCCTCCCCTCCCCTCCTACCCCTCATCCCCTAGTTCAGGAAATCTGCGTGCTGCTTCGTCACTTGCAGACCGCTCCGCTCCCCTCCGCCCTACCCGAATTGATCTCCTCGCTCCAGCCATGAAGCGTTCGACCTCGACCTCTTCGGCATGTTCAGCGACTGCTGCTCCTCCGCTGTCGCCCGTAGTGACCATGCCGCGCACTTCCGAGGTGCTCTGGGACGGCGCGTCGTCGCTGCCGTTCGTGCTCAAGCGCAAGCGCAGCGGCGCGATCCTCGTGATCAAGTTCAAAGAGCGGCGCGGTGCGCATACAGCGGCACTGGACCTTCGCCTGGGCAGCGAACTCAAGCTCGTGGGCGGGTTTCCCGTGCAGCAGCTCACGCTGGCCGAGGTCAAGAAGGTCATGCTGCGCGCGCCGAAGCCCGTGAGCCTGGTGTTCCTCAACCACGACGACGTGGTGCTCGACAACATGAGCTTCCTCAGCGAGGACCGCGGCTCGTTCGAGAACGAGTTTGCGTCCGCGGTTGACGTCATGTACCCGCCGCTGCGCGAGAGCAGCGACTGGTCCGACCTCTCGCCGGTGCACGCCATCTCGTACTCGCTCTTTTCGGCCACACGCCAGACGCACGCCTTCTCCGAGGCCGACTCGAGCGAGTACAACCCGTTCGACAGCCGCGCGTCTTCGGCCGCGTTGTTCTTTGACTCGTCACGCTCGCTTGCGTCGCCGCTGCCTACGACCGCCTCCACGTCGACGTCCACCGTCGAAGAGGACGCCGATAGCCGCCGACGTCGGCGGCGCTCGCCCGACAGCCGGCCGCGGAAAGTGTCGCGGCTTAAGCTCGCGCTCGAGCGCATGAACGAGCTGCTTAACCGGCCCGTGCGCCGTTCCGGGCTCAACGTGGCCGCGGGCAAAAGCATCGTCGTGTAGCCTCTCCGCTCTCTCTTATTATAATTTATGCTGGCTTTTTACTTACTTCCAACTCATCGAAACTACAGCGTCCATCGCTGCGCAAAATGCTCGTACGCGCGCAGCTGGATGTGGAGCATCGCGTGAAACTCGCGGCGGTCGATGGTGCCACTGCCGTCCAGATCTGCGTGCTGGAAGCAGCGCTTGGCGTCGTTGCGGAACGAGTGGCGCTGCGCGCCGTCCGCGAACGGCGCCAGTGCGATCAGATCCTCTGGATCTAGCAGGCCGTCGGCGTCGCGATCCAGCAGGTCGAACACGCGCGTGACGATCTGCTCCCAGCGTGCGGGCGCCTCCCGCTGGATCACGGACCAATCCAGCAGCGCGGCACAGAGCTCGTCGAGTGTCAAGAAGCCGTCGCCGTCCAGGTCGATGCGGCTCAAGAAGCTCTTGACCTCGCCCGCGGTGAGTCGGTACCCGGCGCTCGCCACGTATTCGGTCAGCTCGGCCGTGCCCACCTGCGAGCTGCCGTTGTGGGACAGCTCGCTGAAGAGCACGACGATGTCTTCCTTGGCCTCGAGCGGCAGCAGGCGCGCAATCTCCGTGAAAACCGCCTGCTGGAAGCTGTTGAGCGAGCGATAGAGCTGCAGTCGCTGGACGAGCGTGCCTTCCAGCACGCGCGGGTGGCCCGTGCCAGGGCTCATGGTCGGGCGCGCGATCCACGGGTGCTGCAGCGCCTGTTGGGCCGTGAGGCGAGTGTTCACGTCCCTTGCAAGCAGCTTACGCACAAGATCTTTGGCCTGCGACGAGATCTGCGGCCACGGCTCCGCCTCCAGGTCCAGCTCTTCGAGCAGGATTTTCTCGTCCAGCAGCTCCCCTTGAAACGGGAACCGTCCCGCGAGCAGGCGGTACAGGATGACGCCGCAGCTCCACATATCGGACGGGAACGAGTAGCCGCTCGTGCGCCTGAGCACCTCGGGCGCCGTGTACAGTGGCGTGCCGCGCACGTCGTAGAGCAGCTCGCCGTCGTGGAGGAACGAGGCGCCGCCAAAGTCGGTGAGCTTGAGCGGCGACGTGTCCTTGGCGTCGGCAAACAGAAAGTTCTCGAGCTTTAGGTCGCCGTGCAGGATGCGCAGCAAGTGACACTGCCACACGACGTGGAGGATGTCGGCCATGTACATGGCCACGAGCGGCTCGTTGGGCACATGGTCCCGGTCTCCGTCCGCCGTGAGTCTAGCAAACGCGTCGCCGCCGACACAGTGCTCCATCACGAGGTACACGCTGTCGTCGTCCTCGTAGGCGCCGAAAAAGTGCACCACGTTGAGCGTGCCGCCCAGCAGCACCATCATGCGGCCCTCCTGCTGCAGCGCCTGGTAGTCGGTGAGGTTCACCACGCGAATCTTGGGGATGATCTTCACCGCGAGGTCCAGATCAGCGCGCGAATCTTTCGCGACCACGCGGTGCACGCGGCCAAATGCGCCCTCTCCGAGCAGCTCCGCTAGCTGGTACCTGGCGCTGAAGTCGCGCGGCAGATGGAAGTCAATCTCTCGCGGCGTCGTGAAGAAAGACGCCGTCTCCAGCGCGAGCTTCTGCAGTCGCGGCACCAAATGGAGTCGCTCCAGCAGCGGTCGCCACGCGCGCCGCACGCTGCCGAACTGCGCGACCTGCGCAGCGGCCACGGACGGAGCGTTCGGCACGCGGCTGAACGACTGGGACGTCGGAGGCGGAGCAGCCGCATCTGGATTTGAGGAGAAGGAGCCCGAGGGCGACTGGACATCCGTATGTAGAGCGCTCGCCTGCGCTAGTATCTGTGCCTGTGACTGTGGCAGCAACGCGCGCGGTTGCCTGCTGAGCAGCAGCGCGCTTGCGCGGACTGGGCCGCCAACCGAGCGCGATATCATTTTGTTGTCAGGAGCTCTGTAGAGTTTTTTGTTGTTGCAGGTGCTCGACAAGCGCAATGTGCGACTGGGCAGTCCAAACCTCTGTTTTAACGTATGCGTTTATACAGGAAAGCATGGCTACACACTCACATAGGCAGCCCATCGGATCAAATGACTTGGGAAACCACATTGCCGCTGCTGATCGCGTCCGCTCGCGCTGCAGTCTCCGCTGCGCCGACTGTACTTGCCTCCGCAGCAGCGGTCGAGGTCGAGGCAGTCGCAGTCTCAGTGGTTGCAGTGGTTGCAGTCCCAGCCACTAGGGACCCAGCGTCCGGAGCCAACGCGTTGGCTCTTCGCAAACACAAGGAGCTGCCGCTGATGTTGGCGCTGGCGGGAGACATCAGGTAGAGAATCGTGTGAAGCAGCTCGAGATCTTCCTCCGCTGAGCTCGGCGAGTCCACAGTCGGCTGTTCCACGGTAATGCAGTTGACCTGGACGTTCGAAGCGCGTAGTGCTCGTGCCAGCGACTTGGTCAGAGACTCGACTTTGGCACTGGTGTGGATCGTCACACTACAAGCCAATCATCACTATCACAAGAACAACCCATCCTCAACAGCTCAACGCCAAAGTACCTATTGCCATCGTGGGCAGTGGTGATGTAAATGATGGTGCTGCGGCTACTGCGCTGCATACACGTTGAACTGAAGATCCGGCAGACTTCGCTTGAGAGTCTACAGATCAGAATGTCACCGAGTGAGACAAGGCCCAGAAGTCTACGCTTAAGATCATACGTACGAACTTGAAGACACCACCTCACTCGACATGTGACCATTGGTCTGAGCAGCTGGTGCAGGCGACTGCGCAGTCATGCGGTCACTCTTGGAGACGAGATCGTCCTTCGCAACCGAGTTGATCAGGCAATCCACCTGGTCAAACTTGGTCGCAATCGACCGGCTCCAGTCTTCGATCTGGGAGCGCGATTGAAGCGAGCAGAACAGTGGCAGCATGACCCCTCGAGGCGGCTCGACTCCCTCCGCAGTGTGAAATTGGGCGAGGTAGCTGGCCGAGAACGCTTCCATCGATCCGAATTCACTGCATCAGGTACGACTGTCAGAGTGGATTGCAGACCAAATCTATCGAAAAGTTATTCACTCACTTGAACGTAATGAGAACATTGGCGCCCATGAGCCAAAGATTGGTCGCGAGTCGAGCGATCTCTGGCTTTTCACCGCCCAAGATCACCACCTAAGCAGTCAGCAACGCGTGATTGTCAGCCATGCGATGTGAGAAGCAGTAGTTGATGCACGAACCATTTTGTTGGTCAAGAGGTTCCGCCACTGTGGCGAGACTGCTGGGCCCTGATAAGATAATAGCGACGCTGCGAGCACGCTGTGCATGGCTGGTGCCTCGTTGCTGAGTTCGTCGGCTGCGGCTGCTTCCACGCGGAGTCGTTTGCGTCTGCTCTCCACTTCCCCATCGTCCACCGGATCCTTGGAAGTGACTGGTTGCGCGAATGCACCATGTGTCTGCTTGCCATGCACTGGCACCGGTGGTGCTGTCGTACTGGGGATAGGAACTGGCGTCACAGTCGCTGCCGCTGCTGTCGTGGTTGGCATCACAAACTCGTCGTGATTGAACGACCGCTTGGCGCAGCTCCCGTGGGGATCCACTCCGTTCATGCTCTGCATGTGGCTATATAGTCCGGCACTGATCTCGCTGCGCACGTTGCAGCGTCCTTCGCGCATGTTCTGCAGAAAAATCTGCACCGCGAGGTCGCCTTCGGTCTCGCGCTTCTGTTTGAGCAACAGCATGAACTCGGGGTGCTTGCTCATGAGGTGGTTCTCGATGCGCCCACGGCGGCAGTTGAGTCGGCTCCAGAGCTTAAGCATCTCGCGGTTCGAGTTGGGGTCGTCGCACAGCATGCACACGATCACCTCGCGTGCACCGGCGTCGTCCGTGGGCTTGCCGTCGTCGCCGAGCAGGTTCGCGGCGCGCAGTGCGACCAGACTGGCGGCGTCCAACGCGCTATCGGGCAGCACCTTCTCCATGATCGGCAGCGTATGCAGCCAGCGCTTCTGGAACGTGAAAACGCGCTTACGCTGGGCGGTGGACGGTGGAGCACAAGCAGCGGAGGAGGAGGAGGAGGGAGCAGCGGCAGCGGCGGTGCCGTCGCCGCGTGTGGGCGTTGACGCGGTGTTAGCAGCGCCCGTGCAGGCCACCACCACCTCCTCTGGCTGCGCATAGGAGGCGCCGCCGACGGACGCGTCCGCCTCCGCCGCGGAGCCGCCCGGCGCACCTTCCAAGGGGGCGGGCGGCTTGGTGCTAGAGTCGCTCAGCATGTTCCGGTCGGTTGGGCGCAGATAGAGCTGTTCAGGTTGTTCCCTGTCGCCGGTACCACCCACTCGAGAAACACCCAAACATTCGAAAGATTGTTAATAAACCCACTACCCAATTACCCACCGGATGCGTGTTCGCTTGTACAGTGATTGCACTGATTAGTAGCCTCTAGAAGATCGAAAGTGAAGCAAAGCAGCTGCTGACCTGCTTGTCGCGATGAATGCAGCGGAGGAGGCGCAGAGTCAGTTGCGGCATACTGTATCCGAATAGTACTGCTGCTCTCCGTACTTCGGCAGATAGTACCGCAATGTAGCCGTGTTGTCAGGGCGGTGTGGGTCCTGGTCGAGAAAGTGGAGAACAAGAGGGTTTCGTGGCTTCCCGTACGAATGATGTTCAGCTGAGAATGATGGTGGCGGCAACTTGCTGTGCCACCTCGGAATTTCCCACCCTATCTTTCGCTGCAGGGTATCGTTTTATACAGTTGATTTGGCACTTTTCGAACATGGATGTTGCAGTGCTAGAAGTTAAAGCCCAATCCAAGATTCTTTTTTAGAGGTGCAATTCAGTAGGAGTTCGATTTTTGCCTCGACGGCGACATGAGTGCATAGTGAACTTTAGTCAAAGGCAGCGTTTTATTTGGAGGAGGGGCGATTCACCCCTCCCCTCCTCCCCCCTTTTTTCTGCGGCAAGTTGCCCCAGAAAAGAAAGGGAAACAAACAGCAATCAAAAGCGATTCATCCCTGCTTGCAAGAACCTTAGGAAACCAACTCTCCCCGTTCCTTGACCAATGGAGGATACAAGGCACAATCTGGCAGGAGGAGCGGAGGGGACGGCGGAGCCGTCTGCCGCAGCCAAGTTGGCGGTGGCTGTTCTGACCGCAGCCCTTGAAGCGCCCGCGCGCGAACCCGAGAACGAGGACTCGACCTCCTCAGCGATTTCCTTGTCCGCCGTCTCCGCCAAGGCGAAAGCGGAGCCAGAGGAGAAGGTCTCCAGGGAGGATGCGGCGGAGGACGCGGATGTGGAGATGGAGTGCGACGAAGCCGCTGAGGATTTCGGTGCCAGTGATGACGAGGAGGAGGAGGAGCGCCGCGTTGCAGCGGCGTATTGCCAGTCGCTCGCGCATCCTCACTTCGATAACCAGCAGGCGCTGGACACCGCGCCCGTCCGGGAGTACCCAAAGGAGTATGCCAAGTACCAGATGCCTGAGAAAGAGGCGGCCATCCTCTCGTCCGGCGTGGTGATGTCTCCCGTGTGGGGTGCCAAGCGGAAACGCTCGGACACCGACGCTACAGTGGAGCCACAAGCCCGCATGGTGATCGACGGCCTCGAAATGGGCAAGCCATTAACCGTCTCTTCCAAGCGGAAAGGCAGCTCAGACTTCCTTCGCAAAGGCCAGTGGACACCGACCGAGGAGCGGCTCGCGCGGCTGCTGATTGAAGCCTTTGAGGAAGGTTACCTCCCTATCTACACAGGCATCCGCCTGCGCGGGTACCTTGCCGTCCAGCTTCAGTGTGATCCGATGCGCGTCTCGAAGAAGCTCTGCGCTGGGACCATCGACAACAAGAAAATCGCCAAGAACTACGGTCAAAAGAAGTTTCGGCTTCGGAAAAAGCTGCTCTGGAACCGAGAAGAGGCCGGCCGCGTGCTCGCAACGCTCGAGCGACTGACCAAAGAGCTATGGGCGGAAACGGGCGTCCCTCCCCCGCCGTATCTGACTCTCTCAACGACGCGCAACGCCGATGACGAGTCGTCTCCATCTTCGTCTGGGGTCGATGGAAGCCGCAAGCAGTCGAGTCCAGTCAAGAAGCTGTCGCCACCTGCGAACAAATCCAAGAAGCAGAAGAACGGCGTCGTGTTTCCAATCATCTACCTCAATTTATCCAAGAAATTGAAGCAAGGTCAGGCTGGCACACACAACGGCCCAGCGGCCTCATTCATGTCCGACAACGCCGTCCGCCACTACGGAGCGGATCGGCCGTACTTGCAGAATCCAGACGGAAGTATCCAGGTCATTGGATACGGCATGAATCACAACGACAGTGACTCAGCGTCATCGTCCAGCTCCGAGGGAATCATCCCTGTCAAAATCGATGGTGAGTCGCTTCAAGCGGCGTACGAATTGCTGCACCTGCAGCAGCACTGTCTGTCTCCAACGAGCTCGTCCACATCTCGGAGCTCTACGCCATTACCAATCGCGAGTGCTGACGCGGGCCATCAAGCCTCGACGCAGCCGCGAGAGGTGAAAGAAGAGATTCAAGAGGTCGTCCACGTGTCCGGGGTCTTGCCCATCCGCCCGGCACCGACCAAGCCAACCATCCTGCGACAACTGGCGCCGACCGTGTCGTCCTGAGTGGATTCCATTCGTTCTTCTGTAGCTGTTTCTCTATGTGTGACTTTTCCCCTCGCGTCTCAGATTTCATCATTGCTAGGCAGTTGAGCGCGATGATTTTCAAAGTACAAGCAACAATATGAGCTTCATTATCGATTACCGCAACAAGCCATCGATGTCAAGACTAGTTCAGTTCGGGGAATGATAAACCCGTTGGGTTAATGTTGGTTGACCTTACGCGACGTCCGCGACCCGCATGACCGTCTGCTTGCCGAGGTCATCGCTCAGCTTGTCGGCGCTGACCATGACGACGCGGTCGCCCGGGACGAGCCAGCCCATCTTCTTGGCGGCGGCAATGGCCTCGGCCGCACTCGGGCGGCGGTCGGTAACCTCGGGCACAACCGGGTAAAGGCCGCGGTGGATCTGAAGCTGGCGCCCGATCTTCTTGTTGGACGTGAAGCACATGACAGGCACCGCCGGCTTGTACTTGGCGACCATGCGCGCCGTGTGGCCCGTGTCCGTGAGCACGATGAGCAGCTTGGCGTTCATCTCGTTGGCGGTCTTGACCGCCGAGGACGCAATCGACTCAATGTCCGAGGTCGTCGGCTCCCATTCGAACTGGTACTTGGCGTGCTCGAGCAAATGGTCGGCCTCTTTGATCACCGTCATCATCGTGCGCACCGACTCGATCGGGTACTTGCCCTGGGCGACTTCGCCGCTGAGCATGACGGCATCGGCGCCGTCCAGCACGGCGTTGCCCACATCCGAGACCTCGGCGCGCGTCGGCCGCGGGTTGTTGATCATGGATTCGAGCATCTGCGTAGCCACGATCACGGGCTTGCCGACCGCGTTACACTTTTCAACCATGTGCTTCTGGTACGTGAGCACCTTCTGGAGCGGCACTTCGACGCCCAGATCGCCACGCGCGACCATGATGCCGTCCGAGACCTCGAGAATCGCATCAAAGTTCTGGATTCCTTCCAGGTTCTCGATCTTGGAGATGATCTTGGGCGCGATGTAGTCCGTTGGGTGGTACTTGCGCACGCACGAGTCGACAAACGAGCGGATTTGGAGCACATCCGACGGCTTGCGGATGAACGAGGCAGCGATGAAGTCGATGTCGTTCTTCACGCCAAAATCGAGGTCCTCCATGTCCTTCTGCGACAGCGCCGGCAGTTCGACGATGAGTCCAGGGAGATTCACGCCCTTGCGGTTGCCGATCTCCTCCGTGTTGTGGATCAGGCAGCGCACATCCGTGTCGTTCTCCATAGCGACAACCGTCAAGCGGATGAGACCGTCCGAGAGCAGCACCGTGTCACCCACTTTAACCGTGTCGGTGAGCTGCTTGTATGTCACGTAGATCTTCTCGGGAGAGCCGTCCGTCTCGGAAGCCGGATCCGTGGTGAGCACGATCTCCATGCCGGCCTCCAAGCGGATCTTCTTGCCGTCGCGCATCTTGCCTGTGCGGATCTCGGGCCCCTTGGTGTCCAGCAGCACGGCGCGCAGGTTGAAATTCTGGTTCGGCGACCAATGGACGCCACGGCATGCGCGCAAGTTGTCGATCCGCATGAGCGCCTCGTTGTGCTCGGCATGGGAAAAGTTGATGCGCATAATGCGCAGCCCTTCGTCCGCGAGTTTCTGCGTCATCTCGGGGCTCTCGGACGACGGGCCGATGGTCGCGACGATCTTGGTCATGGAAAACTTCTCGCTGCGCGGGTTCTTGTACGCTTCGTGGTGCACCGTGTAGGAGCGCAGCGCAGTGCGGCGCTGGTGCGGCAGCGACGCGGAAGAGGCGCGCATGGCCGCGGCGGCAGCGGAGACGGAGAGGCGACGGAACATGGAGGCTTCGGCTCTCGGAGGGCGAATCGGGAAGTGAGCTGCTGCTTGGGAGGCGACGTGGTGGGCTCTTTGTTTGCGTGTGTGGCGCTGTTGGCAGGGGAGATGATACCTTTAGAAGCGTTGGTGCTTGGGTTCCAAGTTGGAATCCAACAGCTCCACTCAGTGGCGACGTCATCACCAGGACGGGTGGGTTTGGCATGATGATGCAGCCCATATCCGTGCTCTTAATTACAGTTATCAAGATAATGGGGTGAACAGGCCGCTCATGTGGGTTCAGTTCAATTCTCGGGTCCAGCCCGTCAAAACCTGCCCTGTTTCTGGCTTGCCCATCTGGCAAGCCAACAAACACCAAGCAGAAAACACTTTGAATGAATCTTCCGGCAAAGTACGAAGACCTCCAGAATTGAACAGTTACAACCAGTTTGGTTTCTTCGACATGGCTACGTTTTTTGTTGTTGTTCCTGTGCCCAGCTCACTTGACCCGCGAGACGAACTTGTACTGGTTGAGCTGCCGGAGCGCTCCCTTCTGGACCATGGCGCGGATCGCGCGCTGGATGGCATTCGGGTTGTATCCTTGCGCCTCCAGTCGGCTGTAGAGCGCGCTGGTCTCGACACGCGCGCCGATGCGCAGCGTGCGGTTGATGCTCTGCTCCACCTCTTGCGCCTTCTCGTGGAACGCGCCAAACAGCCCTTGCGTGCCGCCGTCTTTGGCCGCATTCATGGTCGAGACGCTGAACATGCGGATGGATTCCCGCACGTGCTCGGCCGACGCCTCGTTCTGCAGCTGCATCTTGGCCAGCGACTCGGAGATGCGCACGAGTGCCTCTAGCTGCCGCACGGTCACGGGGATCGTGGTCTCGCCGCCTTGGTTGCGTCGCACGTCGTCGCGCACGCCCACGTAGTAGTCCTGCAGCGCCTGCGCCGCGTGGACTGACAGCCGCGGTGCGCACCGCGTTCGGCAGTACGTGATGAACTTTTTGAGCAGCCACGGTTCGTACTCGCCCGTGCGCTCGTCACCGACCTCGGGCTTGTTGATGTTGCTAGTCGCCGACTGCGCGTTCGTGTGGATGCGCACGACGTGGGCGGCCATCTGGCGATCGCGCGCGTCGTCCTGGATGTCGCGCACGATGAAGATCATGTCGAATCGCGACAGAATCGTGCTCATGAGGTCGATGTTCTCGGATGCGCTACGCATGTCGTCGTAGCGCCCGAACACTGGGTTGGCGGCTGCGAGCACGGAAGCGCGCGAGTTGAGGATCGTGGTGATGCCGGCCTTGGCGATCGAGATAGTCTGCTGCTCCATGGCTTCGTGGATCGCCACGCGGTCCGACTCGCGCATCTTGTCGAACTCGTCGATGCACACGACGCCGCCGTCGGCGAGCACCATGGCGCCGCCTTCCAAGTAGAACTCACCCTTGGCATCTTTGATCACTGAGGCTGTGAGACCGGCCGCACTGCTGCCTTTGCCCGAGGTGTACACGCCGACCGGCGCTACTTTCTCGACGAATTTCAGAAACTGACTCTTGGCCGTGGACGGGTCGCCAAGCAGTAGCACGTTAATGTCACCTCGTAGCTGTAGGCAGTACAAACATACACACAGATAGCGTCAGTCGATGAAACTAGCAAAACCTCTGGATGCAGCAGCCCACGTACGATCATGCTGTCTGGAAGTCGTTTTCGAGAACCGCCCACAAGTAAACACGCGATCGCCTTCTTGATGTTGACCGTGTAGTCGCCGTATATCGATGGTGCGATGCTGCTGGCCAGCTTCTCGTACAAGTCCGGGTCACGTGCCATTTCGTGAAACTTTTCTTCCTCCGCGGGTGAGAATGTCGCTTTGGCGCGGCCAGCGCCTTCTTCGTCAATCTGACCAAGATATAGTAGTTAGTACAACTTCCACAACCAAGCGGACAGTCTCTACACAAGGGATACGAACCTCAATACCCACGACGCGGATGTAGAGCTGGCGAATCGCGACGGCGCCGACCTGGCGCGTGCCGGCGTTGACGACGCTGGTGATGCCGACGACGGACACTCGAGTGCCCGGTGACGCGCGGTCCACGAGGTGGCGGTCAGCAATCAGTGCAAGGTTGCGCGGCATTTCGCCCGTGGGCACCACCTCGGGGTTTTCTTGCAGCTTGAGCGTTTGCTGGTCCACGTAGTCGCACTTGTCCGGGACGACAATGTACGAGTCCTGCGGACACATGTCGCCGCCGACATCGTCCTCGCGGTTGCGGTCGCACACGCGTGGGATGTTGATGCCGCCCATGCCAGCGACCGCGACGCGCTTGGTGTTGCCGCAGTGTTTGCAGCGCAGTGTGGCAGCCACGCACTTGGTGCGCACGCGCGTGGCGCTGATCACAATGCCTGGAATCTTGACCAGCTTGTTGATCTCCTGCGCGTGGACATGGCGCAGCGACACGTGCACCTGGTCACTTGTAAGCATCACTTGTATGTCAGGCAGCGTCTTGATGTTGACGGGCTCGTTGGCGTCGCCGACGCCTGCGTCGTAACTCTGGTCCGTGCGATTGAGCACGAGCAGGTACGCGAGCATCTCTTTGGCCGCGTTCTCCAGCAGTGGTAGATAGTCTTTGGGGCTCTTGAGGATAAGGTCCTGTAAAAGCTGGTCGTACGTGGACAAGTGCGTGAGGTTCATGGTGAAGAAGTAGTGGCTACGGCGGAAGTTGGCGATGAGCTGCTCGCGATAGTAGAAGATCGGGCCGACGCGGAAGTTGCGCAGGAACTCCAGCAGCCGCTTCTGGATCGCGATGGGCGATGTCTCCTGTGCGTCACGCGCGGCCACGACCGACGCGATCTCCATGCCCATGGAGGACACGCGGCCCGCATCCCAGTCCATGGTGGCGGCCGTTTATCAATTCCGTTTATCAATTACGGTATGTTTGTTGAGCTTTTCGCGCGCAAATCGCGCAAGTTGCTATTATTGACAATATCGACAAACAGGTTATCGACATCGAGTGTCGACAGATATTTCGAACGAGATCTTTTCGCGTTTGTGGAATATCCGGAATCGCATTTCCAACACACTGTTTTATTCGATTTAGACCTCTCATGTCACATATTGTTTGCGCTACGTGTACCAAGTATCGGATGTGGCAGGTGGAGCTCACTTCGACGCCACTGCGTCATCGATGCCACTTCCCTCGATCTCTGTAGCTGCTCGTCCTCGTCATTCTGCAACGCGCTTCAAGCCCCACACTCGGCCCTCCACATCAATAGCATAATGGCCGGTGCGTTGGCGTTGGTGCCGGCACTGGACCGCCATCCATGATGCAGACTAACGCATCTCTTCTGTTCTCCCAGCCAAGTACCAGCTCGTGCTGATCCGCCACGGCGAAAGCCAGTGGAACGTCGACAACCGCTTCACGGGCTGGCACGACGTGCCGCTCTCGGCCACAGGCGAGAAGGAGTCGCACGAGGCCGGCCGCGTGCTCAAGGAGGCCGGGTTCACGTTTGATCTCGCGTACACCTCGGTGCTCAAGCGCGCGATCAAGACGCTCTGGAACATTCTCGAGGAGATGGACCGCATGTGGATCCCGGTGATCCGCAACTGGAAGCTCAACGAGCGCCACTACGGCGCGCTCACGGGGCTCAATAAGCAGGAGACTGTGGACAAGCATGGCCTCGACCAGGTCATGGTCTGGCGCCGCAGCTACGCGATCCCGCCGCCGGCGCTCGACGCCGCCAGCGAGTTCTACCCGGGCAACGACGTCAAGTACGCGGATGTGGCCAAGGCGGAGCTGCCGTTCACCGAGTCGCTCGCCACTACAGGCGAGCGCGTGGTGCCGTACTGGGAGAATGTGATCGTGCCGTCAATCAAATCCGGCAAGAAGATTCTGATCGCAGCCCACGGCAACAGCCTCCGCGCGCTCGTCAAGCACCTCGACGGCATTTCGGAGGACACGATCACGGGACTGAACATTCCGACGGGCGTGCCGCTCGTGTACGACCTGGACGAGAACTTCAAGCCGGTGCCGCACAAGGACGCCATCGCGCCGCTCACCGCGCGCTACGTCGGCAACCAAGAGGAGATCAAAGCGCGCATCGCCGGCGTCGCCAACCAGACCAAGGCGCACTAAACGCCTTTTGGCTCAGCCATCACTCGCATGCCCTTGGCGCCCACGATACAGTAGGGAAGGTCTGCAGAGTGTCTCGATTGCTGTCTCAAATACACGGAGTAAATGAAGATCCCGATGGAACCAGCAGAAGAATGCACGATGCACAAAAAACGAATCTCCATTGTCGAGCCGGATCTGAGGGGTAGCAATCCATCTCGGGAGG
This sequence comes from Pythium dissimile, assembly GCA_023336445.1. NCBI lineage: Eukaryota > Oomycota > Peronosporomycetes > Pythiales > Pythiaceae > Pythium > Pythium dissimile. Next base: position 16,817 of record JAADWZ010000224.1, on the reverse strand, counting down.
TCTGTATGTGTCCTCACTGTAGCATCATTGCACAACTTGTTTAGCTATAGGTGATTTCCTTGGTCACTGAGAAATGTAGTATCGGTGTCATCTACTAGTCCAGCGTCAACATGTCTCTGGCTTGCCGTGTTGCATCATCACGCGGTCCTTGAGCGAGCCACGGCGAGTAATGGTGGGTACGGTGATTACGGGCGGAAACACCTCCGCTACAATGCTGGTAACGCTGTGTGGCTGGCTGCTCAGCGCCGTGCAGAGCGTGGCTTCGAACCGATTTCGCCCCAGGGACTCGCCAAGCAGACGCAGACACGCCATGCTCTCCACGCGGGCCGCGCTCTCCTTGCCGGCGCGAAACTTGGCGAGCGCCTCGTACACGGCCCGCATGTCGCTTCCGCTCGTAAACTGCTCCACGTCCCACTGCGCCAGCGCCTTAAGCCGCGAGAACGACTGCGCCATGACCCGCGACGCGATAGCTACGACCTTGGCATTCTTGCTTGGCGCGTAGTGCGCCGCCGAGGCGATGAGCGCCCGTGACGCGAGGTGGAAGATCAGTTTGTCGACGGCGCTTAGGGCAGCGTCGCGAAGGAAACGCTTCTCGCAGGTGGCGCGACGCAGCACCACGTCGACCATTGCGACCGGACGCGCGGTCGCGAGCAACTCGGCCAAGCGCGAAAGACCGAGGAACTCGAAGCACTCGCTCAGCGCCAGCAGCGCGTTCTTGGAGAGCGCCGAGCGCAAGTTGTCGCATCCCAGAACGAGCGCGGGGACGATGTCGGAAATGTTTGTGGCCGTCAGAAGCGCTGCGTGACGTACGATGCTCTGCCGGATGACGGTGATGGCCTACCCGATTCCAGAAAGTTGTTGATTAATCCAAGCTCTGTCGAAAAGAGGAGAACATCTCTCGCACCTCGTGCTGCTGCATCCAGTCGTCGTTCTCTTTGAGACATTGAATTGCGAACGCTATTGTCGACGGGGTCGGGTCATCGAGCGGCTCGAGCTCGGTCGTCGTCGGGATCCTGGCGCTGCGTTCGTCTACGACCAGACATCAAGGAATCAAGTGAGAAACAAAGAGAGGGACTCATTTCTGTGGAAATGACGATAGTACACTAACCGTCACTTGTGGGCGAGCATAGACGATCCTTGGACTCCCACGCGTCGTCGTCCTCGGCGATCGGCGACGCGGAACGCCTGTCTTCCGCCTCACAGTCGGTCATGATCCGGAGCGCCAGCGTCGCGGTCAGCGCAGTCAGTGGGTTTGCGAGCGTTTTGGCCATCGTCTCTTGCACAATTTTCACACGGGCGTTGGTTGTTGCGGTGCCTTGAACGATGGAGAAAGTGGGTCTGAAATAAGGTCTCTCGGTATCATCCTGGTGCTGGTGCGATGGAACCAAGAGTGCTATTTGTGAACAGCCAATCAAAAATTCTCGTCTAAGCGGACTTTCTACGAGAGTAGATGGCTACACATGAGTGATGATCGGATAGTGCTGCCTGCGATGCTGGCTGTGTTTGTTCATCAGACGACTGACCCGCCGGGCACGTTCACCGTCAATTGGTCGCTTAACTGATCCGCACGCGCGTTGACAGCCAAGGATCTTCTTCGTGACTACTTCAAAGAAGAAGAGCGCGTGAGCGTCGGCATAGAAGGCATCAAGCTCGTGAATGGTCGTGGACGCCGATTCCTTGTAGGATCTCGAAGAGATGACTGCCATCACCACGAGGCCATTCTTCTCCACGAAACAGATCCCAAAGAGCATCCACCCAGCCAAACTCCCTCGCCCTGCTGCGACCACAAACTCGGTCGTCGTTGACGACGCTAAACCGAAATCGCCCTGCCTTCTCAATGGAGCTTGAACCACCGAGTCTAGCGACACCGGCGAGAGAGGCCGCGTATGGGATGGACACTCAGAACGAGACAGCAAAAAGAGCCGCGACGAGATTGCCCTGAATCCGGCAGCCTTGCTTGTGTGCTCGCTCACTGATCGTGAACGACGATGATGAGGCAATGCGAATGCGTGACCGGCGCGCTCTCGGCCACTAACTCGGTGGCACATGCCGCATCCAACGCCGTCCTCATCGCCAGCACTGCTGCGGTGATCGAGTTCAGTGAAGTTCACCGTCCCACTAAACCAACGAGACACCAGGGCCGCCGTCGTCGTCATTGCGCGCGATGTGAACTATCCGGTGGTCGAGGGACGCGAGGAGAAGATTAGGTCGTTGTTTCCAGTCGAGCCAAGAGCGTCTGGGAATGGATGAGACAACAGAGAACGCAACCTGGCTCGTGTCCACATGGCGTGACAGCGTGTGCGCCGGCGGGTTGCTCGTGAGAATAACATCACGATGCGGGTGTTTCAGAGGCAGGCGAGCGTGCTCTTCTCCGGCACGACGCGAGGCTAGCAGCGTCGAACTCTCCAACCAATACATGAGCGAATTTGGACCTGTTTTCGCTGCGAGCATTTAGGTGAGACTGTCGGAGCCCTAGACGCTTGTGTGGGTGAGCAAGGCTTTAACTGCAGTCTTGGCGAGCAGCAGCTTCCCCTGCGTTGGGCACGTGCTGCTCAAGAGCTCGTGAACCGAGGTGGTGAACGAAGCCACGACGTCGGCGAAAGACACGAACGTGGATCGTAAAACCCAGCAGAGCATTCGTCGAGGGCTTCGACGATTGCACCTGCCTCATGATTGCGCATCCCATCAACGCGATCTCTCGTCCTGAACATGGTTTTCGCGATGGAACAGGATCAAGTGCGCGTGCTTTGGCGTCGTCAAGCAGTGTGGCCCCACAACCTCCGGCATGGGCTTGTTGACGTATCGCTGGTGGATGTCGCTATTATATGGGAACCATATGGGAGGAACCTGACACGCGGGAACAACTCGAACTGCGTCGTGGAACTGCTGATTGGGCAGCGGGCTGTGCAGACAGAGCTTCCAAGGGTGTCTTGGCGACCGTGGCGTCTACTGCGACCACAAAAAGATCACCAGCATGGTATCCTCAAGGAGCTTGCGCTGTCCACCGGGCGTGGAGAGCAATCAAGGAGCCCGACGCCTGATCAAACGGCTGCTGGCTGTGCGTCTCGTTCGTCTCGCTTGGGTCCTGCTTGCGCTGCTTCATACACCTTAATTGCGTTGCACGAACAACTACACGGGTTTCAAATGCTACATTCGTTCAAACTCATGCATCGAAGACGACAAGACTACTCACCTCTCACCGCCGAGAGTGAAAGTTGAAATATATCACGTCGCGCGAGACATGGACACCCCCACTAACGATTCCACCGCGGCCTTGAGCGCATCCTGGCAGCACAGCTGCCGCCTTGCGCTATCGGATACCGCACTGCATTCGCAGCCATCCACTCAATGGATATACCGGATTAGTCCTTCAGCTAATAGAAAGTGCATTTCGGGGACGATAATGGATCTGGACGGTGTCGACAATGGCGGCATGATATGAACTCTGCGCATGTGCTGCTCGCAGAGTCCACTGGCCATCGGGCGCTCGTGTACGCGCCCTCAGTGTGGGGCTTTTGCGACACAACGCCGTATTTCAGCCAACTAGGGTTTAGCTAACCTTTTGGGCGTGCTACTCGGCTAAAATGGCCGCCACGACGAGATTTTTAAAGTTTCAAACCCAAAACCCGAGCGAGAACACGGTAAGAACGATACTCAGCTCCATGCAGAGCTCTACCACACCGCGGCATTGATGAATACGCCGCCGACCGCGAACACTACACATTGGAGTCGCTTCCCACACTACGGCACAAAGTATGCCGTCAACCCTAACGTGAGCGGGTGCTCGTGCGAAGGTTGACTTGGTCGCCGTACGCCTGAAAAACCATTTTTCTGGGCCCTCCTCGCGTGGTGATGTGGGGGGAATTCTCCATCCCTCGCCAAGGCAACTACACGTTGCTCCAAGACCTCCGGGCGGTTGTACATGGCGACGGTCCCGACCGTGAGCTTCTCGTCGACCCTGGGACGACACAACAACGTGATGTGCATCAGAAGATCTCCGATGAAGTTTGCTTTGGTGGGGTTGCAGTACGAGTTTTTGTGAAAATGTCCTTGATGCCGTATAAGTCGATGACCGTCAGCGCCGGAAGTGGTCGTGCATATGGAAAGGGACCACGTGCTGTTCATCTGATGGGGCAGTGACGAGCTGCCCGTTGTGGAAATGGTCGGATGGGAAAATGATGAGGATCGCGTTCGAGCGATATTGCTCCAGGAGGACAGAACCTCAACGAGCTCGCACTGCTCCAAGAACCAGCTGATCGAGTTACTGCCGTCCATGTCGGTGAGACTGTGGTGTACACGGATGGGGCCTTCTTGATTTTCCCAACCCTAGACAATGGCGATATTGACGATGATGACGAATTTCTGGTTCCGAACGGATGGTATCGTCGTGGCAGCGGTTCAGAAGTGACTTGAAGCGTCCATCCGTCTTCTTCTGAAGCGTCTTCCCCGCATCAAATTCGTTGACGTGCCCCTTCTCCATCGCGAGAACGCTGTCCGAGTCGAGACATCACGTTGACGCATTGCGCAATCGTGAGGCACGTGCAGTCCTTGAAGTCGTCGCGGATCCTCTGCTGGATTTTGCGACCTGTTTGCGCGTCGGTCAGCGCTGTGACTGTGTCCGTCACGATCTTTCGTTAGCGCCTGAGCAAGGTGCGCGCGAGAGAGAGATTCCTCACCAAGACAAGACTGAAGTTCGAGTTTACTCCTCCACGCGATAGTGCCCAAGTTGAGTGCTATCCGACATGCTCTTCCTGTGCCGAGGTGAGTGCAGGACCTCGGGCTGCTGTCCGAGGGCGATTTCACTGTGAGCAACGACTAGGGTATCATTTCGGGTGGTTACAAGCCGTAAGTGTGTCGCGTTCGCACGGTGCCTACCCAAACACCGACATTTCCATTTTGGACGGCATACTTCGGGCAGTCTGCAGCCACATCAACCGCGACTCTTTATCTAGTGTATCAAGACGACGCGCTAGGACAAGCTGGTGTTGCCTGTGACCCACAACGATTTAGGAGCACGACAATGACGTGATCTCCTCGAGCGCGGCACGTCGGTTGAGCACGGCACAACGCGAGTCTATACACAGAACGGTGAGTTGTCGGCATACGTGCCAAAGCACAAGCACTCGACCAGAACGGCCCGTACAAGGCGACTCTCTAGAGGTTTAATCAACCCCGTCTCGGTGCTGAATGAGTAATATGATTGAGGAGAGTGCCAAGCGATCGTATTACCGTCTCTGTAGTTGCTGTCACGCACGGCAGTGCGGGTCTGGAGAACGAAGGTGGCTGCTTGTGGCTAAGGACCGCACAGGTCGTCTGGTCAGTACTCATCTGGCGGAGTCCAAACTCTTTTCGCCTACGTCATTCTGCTCTGCACTAGCCTGGAACCTGCACTCTAGCTGTCGCGATCGCTTCAGCCTCAGCAAGACCCACCGACTAAGCACACCGTGGCCGCTTGATCGACACTGCACGATCTATTCGTTCGACCCATCGTTTCGATCACCTCTCTGAGTCTTGGCTCCGTCGCTGTGAGTTCCATCCAACTTTCCAAGTTGAAACGGCTACCGGCGCGCTAAACGACGCTTGAGCAGAATTTGCTAGATGCACCGTTCAGCGTTGCGATCGTCTTCACAAGATCCATGATGGTCAATGCACCATAGCAGTGCCCTCGTTTATCGCGTTCACTGCAACCGACTGAAGCGCGACGCGAAATTTATGGAATCCCAGCGTACACTGACCTCCGGAGGGCACATACACGACCGTGGCGACCTCGATGGCGGAAGCGTTGACTCGAGAGTTTCTGTCAGGCAAGTGGCGGTGCAAGGTGGTGCTGTTGCAGCTCGTGCAAACGACAGCAGCGCGGGTGTTCTCGGGCACAGATTCGATGGTCTAACCGCGGAGCCGAAAGCTGGCGTGGTCATCATACTCCCATGCAGCTTGTGGCGTGTCCCTCAAGTGCTCACGTTTTCATCCTGCATCTGGAACGTGGCTCAGAGTGTCGCGGCTGTCATGTTCATTCGCGACAGTGGCCATTTTTTGGTGACATCAACTACGTCGTCGAGCAGCGTAAGCTTGAACAGTTTACTCAAGATCAGCCTAGTGCAAGTCAAGACTGCGGGATTAGAGACCTCGTCAACACGATAAGTCCAAGTTTAAATCAAGCAGACGACAACAGCAATTGTGGCCGCAGGGAAAAGCACATCTCTCCCCGCCGCAGCTCGTTCGCCAGTAAGCTCACGATGACGAGCTCGCGCTATTCTAGGAAAAACGGGTGAAGAAACCCCTAGTTATGCTAGTACGATTGTGGCGGTGTATGGATGGCGCATCGGGTTTTTTCTTCATATTTTCACTTGCTTATCGATTTCTGTAGTCCCGACGACCGAAGTCTCGTTTCTACTACTCCCTACGCGGTGGCGCGGTCACGCCAGTGGTCCAGGAGTGACTTGAAGAGACCATCCGTCTTCTTCTGGAGCGCCATTGGCGTGTCAAACTCGCGAACCTCGCCTTTCTCCATCACGAGGACGCGATCAGAGTCAAGAATCGTATTGATGCGATGCGCGATCGTGAGGCAGGTACAGTCCTTAAACTCCTCGCGGATACTTTGCTGGATTTTGCGGTCCGTCTCCGTGTCGATCGACGCTGTAGCCTCGTCCATCAATATGATTCGCGAGCGCTTGAGCAAGGCGCGCGAGATGCAAAGAAGCTGGCGCTCACCAAGACTGAAGTTGGATCCTTGCTCGTCCAATCGGTCGTCCAGGGCTCCGACGGAACCACCCAAAAGCGCGCGGCGAATCGACGCCCAGATCTGCTCGTCTGAGAACTGGTCGAATGGGTCGACGTTGCTTCGCACCGTGCCCGAAAACAGTACCGGATCTTGCGGGATGATGCTCATGTTGCCGCGCACTTCGTGGAGGCCCAGCTCACTAATGTTGACGCCGTCAACGAGGATGGCACCCGAGTCGAGTTCCACGAGACGCATCAGCGCGATGACCAAGCTGCTCTTGCCCGCACCGGTGCGACCGACGACACCAACCTTCTCGCGCGGTAGAACCGTAAACGACAGGTTGCGCAGCACACGCGGAAGACCCGAGCGGTAGCGAAGACTGACATTCCGGAAGACGATTTCTCCTTGTGATGGCCACTGCGCCTGGAGGGGCAGCTTGCCCACACTCGTGAGCGCAGGTTCCGTCTCCATCTCCGAGTAGTTCTTGATACGCTCCACTGACACCATCTGCGTCTGCAGCTGACTCAACATGCGCACGGACCAGTTGAGCGACTGCGTGACGGTGAACGCGTACGAGAGCGAGACGCCTGCCAGACCGGCGAACGTCGCGCCAGCCTGGTCTGTCGTTTGATGAGTAAACACAGCCGATAGTGCTGCGAACGAAGCCACGAGCGTACCCGCAAACTCGAGGCGCAGCGACAGCCAGCAGTTGACGGAGAAGTTCAAGAAGTAAGCGCGCTGGTTGCGATCCAAGACTTCTTCGTTGCGTTGCGCAAACCTCTGCTCGGCGCCAAAGGCTCGGATCGATGGGAGTCCATCGAGTGTCTCCGTTAGTAGAGCAAATACGGGCGATCGGCTGATCGAGTCGAGACGCTCAAGCTCACGCGACGTTTTGATGAAATAGCGCTGCGAGACGAAATACCCAAGCATCACGGGCAGCGTGATGACCATGAACACTGGCGTGACGAACGAGATGGCGACAAGCGTGAAGACCACGTTGATCACCTGAGACCACAGCTGGCTCCAGGTGGGCGTGATGACTTCGTCGATCGTGTATACGTCCTTGGACAAGCGGTTGAGGATCCGACCGAGTGGCGTTGTGTAAAAAAACGTCGCCGGCGCCCGCAGAAGTCGGCCCAGCAACGCCTCAAATAAGATCTTGCTCGCGTTCAAGCCGCGGATGTAGGTCGCGATCGCGCGGATGTACAGACCGACGGCGTACAACATGTTGAGAGCGATGAAGACGGACAGGTAGTTCATCTGTGACTCCTTGTGGCCCTGGGCGTTCACAGACCAGTACGACAGCCAGAACGTGGACAACAGGTTGATGCACTGCAGCGTCACATAGACAAAGACGACGTAGGCGGCTGCTGGGTATCCTCCAAAGGCATCGATCCACCACTTGTACACTGGCCAGACGACTTCGCCAGTTGCGCGGTCTTCATCCACGAGCAGCCGGCCGTGTTCGCTCTTCCCACCAGTACTACCCTCGTCAGTTTTCAGCAATGACGCACGTGACCGTTTCGCGTCTACCTCGATGTGTCCCTCATTCAGCACAGCAACAGAGTCGACGTTCTCCTCTTCTTCTCGGCCGCACTGGTCGTGCGATCTGGACATGGCGAGCAGCTCAGCCAACACGCCATTCTTGGCGATCACTTCGTCGCACGCGCCGTGCTCGACAACTTCCCCGCGTTCGAGGACTAGGACACTGTCACACTGGCTGACATAGGCCAAGTGGTGCGTCACGAGCAAGACCAACTTGCTCTTGAGCGTCGTCTTGACGCATTGAACGTAGATGTCGCGGCCGACGTGGCTGTCGACAGCCGAGAAAATGTCGTCCAACAAGTAGATGTCAGCGTTTTGGTAGACAGCGCGCGCAATCGCGACGCGCGTGCGCTGGCCGCCACTCAAGTTGATGCCCTTCTCCCCAATCTCGGCGAAATCGCCGCCGGGCAGCATCGCCAGGTCTCTCTCCAGCGAGCTGACGCGGATCGCTTCGTTGTAGCGTTTCTGGTCGAACGTCGCGCCGAATGTGATGTTGTCGCGCACAGAAGCATTCTGGATGAATGGCTGCTGCGACACATACGCGACCGAGCCGCGCACAGCCACCGAGCCTTGCGTGCACTTGGCGTCGCCCAGGATGCCGCTCAGTAGCGTCGACTTGCCGGCGCCGACGTGGCCCACGACCGCGACGAGCTGACCCGAGGTGGCGTTGAGGTTGACGTTACGAACCGCCGTCACACCAGGCGCCGGTCCCGTCGGCTCAGCACCACTTGGGGCGGTCGTCTCTTTAAGATCCCACGAGAAGTCGGCGTCCACAACTTTGACACCGACCTCCAGAAGGTCGCCTGGCCCGACAATCACGCGCTCTTCTTCCATGAAATAGTCGCGCAGACGCTCGGTGCTCACGCTGGCCTCGACGATCGAGTTGAGCACCTGCGGCAACATGAACATGGGGAAGCGCAAAATCTCGAACAGCGCCAGACTGGTCAGCGCCGTACCAACGTCGAGCGTGTTGCCCAGCAGCACGTAGCACAGGAACGAGGCGATGGCCACCAGCGACGGGATTGACATGAAGAGCGTGCTCGCGCGCGTGCGCGTGTAGATGTACGTTTTGAGCGTCTCGAGCTCCTGCATGCGGAAGCGCATGACGCGGCGCGTGAACGCGTTCTCCCACGCCTGGAGCTTGACGACTTTCATGCCCGAGAGCACTTCGCTGCAGATCTTGATACGATCGTCTTTGACCTGCATCAGACTCAGCTGCAGAGCGCGCATGCTCATGGAGATGGACCTCGTGGTTCGAAACATGAACAGGATGACGCCGAGACCAGCGAACATCGAGACGCCGATTTGGTGCCAGAGCAAGACGCACGACACAACGATCGAGAAGAGCGAGAACAAGACACCGTGGATAGTGCCGGCCAGATCCTGAAGCCGCTGCGCGTCCACCGACATGAGGTTGGTGATCTCGCCCGTGGTCTTTTTCTGTCGCGCGGCCGCCGAGAGCACGAGTGACTTGCGGTACACGGAGGTGCTCACGGCGCTGCGCACCTGCATGCCCATTTCCGAGCAGACAAAGGTGTAGTTGCACAGTGCGAGCGACTGGGCCGCGCCACTCACGAACACGATCGCCGTGTAGAACAATCCCAGCGACAATGGTGCGGTTGGATCCGACAGGAACGAGACGATGGCTTTGATCATGAGCGGGCCGACAAACTGCAGCGAATCGTTGATGAGCCCGAGCCAGCCGGCGTGGAAGGTCTGCCAGCCGTAGGTGCGTGCGAGTGCCCATTTCAAGCTCGGCTGCGTCGGGTACTTGCGCTGTTCGTCGAGCCATTTGCTCTGGAAGGTCTCACCAACGCTGTGGGCGGTTGGCCGGGTCGAGTTGGTACAGATCGTCGTGCACCAGCGGCCGCGCGGAGCCGAGTGCCATGATCGGATTGATCCACGAGAAGAGCACGCTGGCACCACAGCCTTTGAACTTCGCGGGCCACGTGTGGCCAAGGCCTTGCGCCAACACAGCGCGTGACGCATACTCGCCCTTGCGGCTCGTATCCACCAGCGGCTCTTGCTCGGCGTTGGTCGCTGGAAGTAACCCCATGGTGAGCGAAGCGCCGACGTCAATTTTCCTTCGTACTTCGTTCGCGTTGGATTCCCAAATGGCACGATTGTCATTGTAACTGGAGGTGGCAACGAGCCCATCGGATCTCCATACGACGTGCACACAAATACAAGTACATCTCCATGGGGATCGATTTGCCTTGCTTGTGCGAATCGCATTGTGGTAATCGAGCTGAGGCGCGCTGTGATTGGTCAGATTTGAGGAGGATGGTGACAGGCCAAGTTTTCGTGGTTGGCGTTCTAATCGCGTGGGGCTGACAATGGAGAACACTACGGCACAGTGTAGCACCACAAGCACAGGCAAAAGATTCCCCGCGATCCGCTGATGGCGGTGACACTAGGATGTGATCCAAGCCCTTGGATTTCAACGCCACAAGATATCAATCACCTCCTCATGTCATAAACGAGATCGAGGGGGTCATGGATACATACCGATGTCACATACGCGGCGGTTAATCTGCTTCTACACATTTTTGTCTGTCTAACGTTAGTACTACTAGTAGTCAAAATAGCCCAAGGCCGAGCTCAGCTTCTCGCGGGTCCCACACGTCTTCATCGTACATTGGCACTTGCAGCAGCAGGCTCTTCATGCAGATCCGCCACCGACAGATTCTGGAGACGTACGAGCGGATCGCGTCCTTAAAGCGGATGCATCGACCCAGTTTCTGCACCACAAACTGGCGGCGCACGCTGTAAATCTGCTCCACCATGGCCGGAAGTGCCGCGTGGAACCGTTTCTGCCAGATGTACGTCTGCACCACACGACGCAGTCGTGGGCGATAGATCCGCACCAGGCGGTTGACGTGCTTGAGCCGCCACGCCGCCCGAACTGCAGCTGTGTCGTGCTGCAGGATAGACAACAGCTGTCGGCGCCACTCGTCCCACACCTCGAAGCCATCCACGTCGTAAATGTCGACGGCGGCTGGTATGAGCCCTCGGAATCGTTGCTCACGGACGAGCAATTCGCTGGTCCACTGCATCGCAAAGCCGCACGGACACTCGACGCTGTCGCAGCCCTCGACTTTGACCAGCAGACTCCGGCACGAGCGGCACTGTACGAGATCCTGGTCGGTGAGCTCCACCTGGTCGCATGAACCGAGCGGGTCGTGCTCGTGTGCGTCGTCCCACTTACGCTTGCAGTTGAAGCAGAGGTGCACCAGGCAGCAGCGCGTGATCACGCGCTTGTGCACCGCGTGGAACGCGAGGACCAGCGCGGCGCGGCGCTCGTCGTCGAGCACTCGAGCGGCCACGAGATCCACAAATGCTTGCAGCGACAGCTCTGTACATCCGATGGGCCGCACCATCTCGTCGATCAAGCGAACGAGCTGCCGAGGAGAGAGTTGGTAGCGGACAAAGCGTTGGAGCGCGCGACGCAACGACGGGATCTGTGCGTGGACCTGAGCCTCGAGCACGAGCTCGAATGGAGGCTGAGGACGTCGTAGTGCCACAGGCAGCTGGGTGTAGTTTGCGTCGTGGCAGCACGGAGGTAGCAGCGCGCAGGGTTTGGCGCATAGACGCTCGTATCGGTCAATGACACCTTTGGTGACGTGGCGACGCCACGCCGACTTGCGCAGTCGCTGCAGACACACGGGACATCGCACGCGCGGCAGGATCCCAGGCAGCGTGTGGGACAGTGTCACACAAATGTGGCTCTCCAGACACGATCTGCAGACCACGGCGATGCAGCGCTGGCCGCACAAGTCCCGGACGGTCTCACTGACGAGTGTCGTGTCGAAGCAGATTTGACAGGTGGGTGCTGCTGAAGGCGTTGATGAGGACTGTAGTTTTAGACCCGTAATTGGGAAACCCTCTGTGAGATCTGTCGCTGCTGGGGTAGGTGCAACCGGCAGCAGCGACTTGTTCATTTGATGAGACGGAGGGCAAAGTTGGAATGAGACTTGGGATGTTTGGTGTTGTTTTGGACTTCAATAGAGAGAAATAACCTTCACTCACTGCTGAATCCAGCTCAGTGATGGTCAACAGCAACTGGGTACACCACTACTCTGGCCTCACAGTGGAGTCTGCTGCAGCCAACCTGGTTCGATTTGTCAAGGGCTATGATAACATGTATCCGCAAGCTAAGGATGGTCGTGTCTTACAGGCCGTGGTGTTCCCAATACAGTACTACTACATAGTCACGCGGATGGATTCGCAGAAATGACCTTGAGAGCTGTCCGTCAACGCGACTGAAGCGTTTTGGGCTCCGCAGTTTGAAAACGAGCTTCCACTGGACTAACCAACTCTTGTCTCTCCGGTATGAGCAGGGCTGCAATGAGAGAGATGGTAAACTATTGTAGTGAAGCCGATTTTTCGTACAGGTGATGAAGTATGTGTAGTATTTAGAGCATTTCGTAGGATTCGTAGCGACTTCTACGGGTATTTGCGTCGTATGGTGTTCTTCGATTTTAACGGTACTAGCCCATGTGGCCAGTCTACCGCACGAGCCGCCAGCACGAGAGCCACGAGCTGACGGTCGGCTTACTTGAGCGCGGTCGTGAGCAGATCAATGAGCGCGATCACGATGTTGCCCATCTGCGAGTACATGCCAAACTTGGAGGCCTGCGCCATCTGCGCCGACGTGTTGATGAGCGGCGGGTCGGCCTTCTTCTTCTTCTTCTTGCCATCCACATCCTCGTCCATGAGCTCCTTGCTGCCCTTGGAGCGCACGGTCTGGAGCTTCTTCTTGAAGCGCTCGCGCACCCAGCCCTGGAGGCGCAGCACGACCGAGAACCACTCCTCAAACTCGAGCGTGCGGATCGACTTGAGCACAAAGAACGTGCGGCGCAGGTTCTCTTCCTCGTACGAGATCATCATCCCCAAGAGCAAGATCACGGTCACGAAGCCCGCGTACTCGAGGTAAAAGTTCGGTGAGAGGCTGCTGGCAGCGATGATGACGCCGATGGCGACGAATGTGGTCGTATAGGTGGCGTAGATGAAGCGCACGCGGAAGCCCGAGCGGTGTGCAAAGAGCACCGAGTTCAAAAAGCCCATGTAGTACACCGGCTTGGGCTTGCCGCCCTTGCCATTGCCTGTCGACACGGCCAGCAGGATGACGCCCATGCAGGCCACGTGGCACGCAATCACGACCGAGGAGAAGATCTGCGTGGAGCGCACGTAGCCGCCCTTGTTGAGCAGCGCGTCCATGACGCGGATCTTGGTTTTTTCCTTGACCATCACATTCTCCACCACGGCCTTCATCTTGGGGCTTTCGCCACCGTGTGCGTCGGCAGGCAAGGCCATGCTCACCGGCTCCTTGACCTCGACGTCCACGTGGACGTGGGACTCGCGGGCGAGCGCGGCGTTCTTGGCCTCCTCGGCCTCGCGCACCCACTTGGCGTAGAACGCCTTGCCGATCACATACATGAAGAGTGCGGCCGAGAGGTAGAGCGGCACGGTCACGCCCATGCGCAGCACGAGGGCGTAGATAAAGTCGCTCGGCTGGACGTTGGCGTCCTTCTTGACCTCGAGGAACTTGACGTCCTGGAGCAGCAGCACGAACTGGTTGAGGAAGAGCGTGTACACGGCGAAGCGGATCGTGCGGAACACGCCCTGGTGAAGCGAGCCCGAGTTGGGGTTCTCGTAAGGGAACGGGTCGATCAGGTACCAGTACCGGTAAAAGCACTCCTCCACCTCCGGGTGGCGGAACTTCTGCGACCACAAGTGCATGAGGCTGCGCTTGGAGAACTTGTCGGTGGTCATGTCGGCCATCGCGTCGCTGTCGAGCGTGCCGGAGAACGGCAGCTGCAAGCAGAAGTTGCGGCGCCGCAGCAGCTCCTGGCGGTATTGCGAGACCATGCCGCCGATCACGGAGATGCCGTAGTTGATAGTCTGGTACGAAATGTCCGTGTACGTGTCGAACGTCGACTTGACCGGCACGAGCTCGCGCGCGATGCACATGACGATCAGGTAGGAGAAGAAGATGCCCCAGCCGATGGCGCAGCTCTTGACAAAGCGCATGCGCGTGATGCCGCAAATCGGAATCAGAAGAATCAGCAGTGGAATCACGGGCCCATTGATTTTTTCGACCGGTTTCTTGACGATCATGGCACCGGCGACCAGCACAAACACCGTGAACGTGACGTTCTCCAGGTTTCTGCGCCCCCACGCCGTGAACGTGGAGAGCAAGCCGAGGAAAAACGACGGAACGATCACGCCAAACGTGAGACCGATGATGATCGACTTGTCGCTCGCGGTGCGCTTGTTGGCGTCGTTGGCGTCCCACTTGCCCTGCGTGAACTCGGATGCGTAGAAGCCGCCGAGCGCGAGCATGCCGATCGTGAACAGCGCGCGCACGCGCATGACCGAGGAGGTTTGCGCAATCTCGAGGTAGTTGCGCTCGTAGTAGTACGGCGCCTCGTCGCTGAAGTAGAGCAGCGTGCTCATGCCCGTCTGCTGCTGCACGCGCTGGAACTGGGCCGTGTAGTAGTTCTTGGCCTTCATCTGTTTCATGATCGAGTCGAAGCCGCCGCTGTAGTTGGGCGGCGCGTTGGCGCGCAAGATCATTTGGTTGGCGTCGCTCTCCGTGTACACGACCGACTGGTGGCTGCGCACCGACGACGCCGAGTCGCGCACACCGCCAGTGACAAGCGGTGTGCTCTGCGCAGACTGGGAGCCGCGCGAGCCGCGCGATCGACGCGCCGCCGGCGCCGGGCTGTCGACGCCGCGCATCTCGACAAACGAACTGGTGCGCTCGTCCATGGGGGGCTTCTTGGCGGAGGGGGAGAGTTTACTCGCGGGCGATTTGGCGGAGGGTCGGGATGGTCCGCCGGGCATGCAGGGGAGCGCCGGTCAACGGGGGAGCAATGGGGGGAGGCGTCGCCAGAGTATCTCGCTCGTCACGGGCGGCCGTCGATTGAAGCTCGCGGTCGCCAAAAAGAAACTGACGGAGGACAGCGAAGCAATCGAGCAAGCAGAGCGGAGCGAAGCGGTTGGTGCGATTGCTCGAGTGATATCTGTCGGACGAGGCGAGGCCACTCTCCTTGGGTTAAAAGGGAAGTGAGGGGAGGGGAGGGGAGATTGGCGTGGCGGAGGGAAGAGATCCAGATGGACACAGGCCTGATTCTTTTCCAACAACGAGAGATGACGACAGATAGACGATCACACACACGCACGCACGTCCAAGGTGATGTTGGCTCGGCGGCGCCAATGCAATTGTGAAGAATACACCAACAATAGCGATGTGCACAACTCCAGGGAAAGCAGAGTCACGCGAGTAAATGGCGAGGTGACGCTTGAGCGTTTCTCTCTCCTCTCACATTCCAACGGCAGAGGCGCGGGCGTATGTTGGAGGGATATGGGATCGAGGGCACGGCGTGGGTTATCCTAGTCATGGCGTGAATGAATGCGTCAATAGAGAAACACCCCGTCCAGTTCAAGCAAGTGCTGGGAATGCTCAAGAACTGTAGCCAGTTTTTTTCTATGTGTGTTGGTTGGTCGCTTTTGTCAGCTGTCATCGTTCCAAAACACGGTGTGCTGGTTCAGTCACATGGGAAACAATCTATAGTGATCAACGCGGCATAGAGTGAATCAACCGTGTTATGGGAACAATTGCTGTCTGTTGGGATCGAAACCGAGCGGATCGCACGTGCGACTTGCTACCAGTCCAGCAGGTGGATTGACTATCAGGCTGTCTCCCAACACGAATGTTGATATTTTCGCACGCTGCTGTTTGGACAATTGTGGCAATGAGAAACCATGGCACCTGAGCTATTGACCAGACCACAGCCTGCATGTCCATGTGGTTCCTTGGGTGGAAGTTACACTTGAATACGTAACCCTTCACGTGGCTCACAATGACAGAATTGACTCACTGAAGCAACAGAAAGGGGTAGGTTAATACAAAATATTTGTTGGGGATAGGGGTTTCAATTGCATGGCAGGATCTCATCCAAACGAACGCAGGAAGATCGCCCGAGATGACTCCTTTGTGGCCAAATTCAGGCCAACAAACAATCCAACATCACAGAAATTCTGCAGTTGAATCCAGAACGTTCCGGGCGATAGCGTTCTGTGTGTGCCCAGTCCCACCAAATTGGGGCAAATTGGTCCAAGTTTTGGTCATGCTTCGACCACCGTATAGGTCGCAGCAAGACCGAAACCTGGGCAGCCAACCACCGAGTTTCTACCCAAGGTGGTTTGACCCACGAGGACCCAAAGCACGTGATTGATTTAAAATCATCCTACAGGTTCGTCAATTTCAACCAATCCTATCTCCTCGCAATCCCATCCATGCCTGATTTTCAAGAGGAGCAGGATCCTCCAGTGCCACATCAAGTGGATCGCTGGCCAGCCGAGGGCAACGGCGACCGCTTCACGCAGCCATGCCCACGACAACACCAACAGATTCCCAACCAACAGCTGACGTGTCTGGGCCACAGCTCCGCTACCGAGGTGTTGGCGTTGGCGTCAACAAGTCCACCGACGCCAACGCCAACGCCAACGCCAACGCCAACGCCAACGCCAACGCCAACGCCAA